>JAOANK020208887.1:1624-16282 GCA_026257165.2 Telfairia occidentalis
TATATATATATATATGATTTCATCTTTAAAGCATATACGTTTTTTTTTTAAAATTTTGTTGCTAATGTTTTTGAGAGATTCAATTTTACCATCATGGGTTCAAATATTTTCACTTAAGTTCCTACTTAGTAAAACCATTGCATTTGAATAAAGAAATAGTGAATGTGACATCTAAAATTATTATTTTTGATTAGGAGATTTTTTTAAATTGTTAAATATTCACCTCTTCTATTAGTAAGGTGGTTGTTTCTTTATTCAATGTCAACTATTTTTATTTTGAAAAATGGAATCAATGATTTTTAGTGAGTAAAGATTAAATATAAAAACTTTATTTATGTTGATACCTGTTTTTGGTCAATGGTAAATTTGTTTGAAGTAGGGAAGATCAACCAAGCAGAACCTACAAAACAAAGGCAAAAAAAAGAGCTCTGATGCCCAAGTTAAGATTGGGTCTCTTACGATTAATTCACAGACAAAACTAGACTTACTAGCTTATCCCTCTTGTTTAAGTCTCTTCCTATTTATAAACATTCTTTCCAGGATTGACAAGGATTCCTTCTCAAATTTGGAGTGGATTTTACTCACATATCGAACTAGGAATTGGTGTTCTTCTTTGGATCAAGCACTATGTGGGCCTAACCTTCCTGTTTAGAAACCTAATTCAGTTGGGCTAACCTAATTGAGAAGGCCGACTTGGCTGTTCTTGGCTTTTCAATAATTCTTAGTTATTCTTGGCTATGCTCGGCTATTATTGGCTATTCTTGACTATTCTCTACTATTCTTAGCTATGCTCGGTCAAGCTACTTGTGTTGGCTCAGCTTGTGGACTGGGACTAGCTGTCTTTGAGTCAAACTGACTTGTCTGGACCATACTTGTGGGCTCGACTCGAGCTCCTTAGTGGGAATTGGGGCCCAACTAGTGAGTTGGACCATCTCTTTGGTCATTGGACTTGGGCTCCCATGACTTCCCAACTCCTTTTCTAGGCCTCTTTTAGATTAGTGTGGGCTCTATTCTTTAAAGTTAATCTAAAGCTCTATCCCACTTCAGGTCAAGTCTCTTCGTTACCCGAATATCTTTATCACTAAGAACTTGGATATAAAATTTTTCACCCATAATATATACATAAAGTAAATTAAAACGTTTTAAATAGAAGGAACTAAATTGTAAACTATAAAGATGTGTGAAACTATTCTTTAAAACACATAAATCGAGAATATAATTTGTAATTATTGATAAAATAAGTGATTCTATTAGACAAATAATTGATTGATGGATCGATCTTGATATTGTGTTAAACGATGGATATTTAATCATAAATACAATAATAGACCCAAAAAAGGGGAAAAGAAAACAAAAGACTTAAAAGATATTTGTCACGGTTGTACTTTATTGCGCACAAACCACAAAATCTTCTGCCTGTTTCTTCCACTTTTTTCATTCAACTTTGTATGTTAGTTCACATTTTAGATTGCCCTAAATATCACTTTCTCTAGCATATAGTATCTGTTGAAAGTTTTATTTTTTCTAAGAAAAATCAGATTTGGTTCTTTTTCTTATATAAATGATCAATTAATCAAATCCATAAATAAAAAAAAATCCAATATGTGAGATTATAAATGATTCTTAAATTTTAATGGTAGTATCTAGTTTAGTTCTTAAAATTTTAAGAATTTCAATTATATGTCTCTAAAGTTTGAGTTATGATTACACGTAGTCCTTGTGGCAAACATTGTTAATTATGTTATGATGTAGTATGTTTATTAAAAACATTAGCTAATTTAGAGCAACGAGATAGATAAATAACTTTTTAGATTTAGAAAGAGAGTATGTTTCACATGATGCCTTATTTTATCCAATTATTAGCCCTTTTCGGCTATAAATCTATTACCTAATGCCAAATCTACCCCAATGTTCACAGCCCCATCATAATAGTTAATTAGACACTAAAAAAACTACTTAAAATTCACAATTCAAATTTAATTGTAACGGTTTAAGCCTCTATTTGTTTAGGGGAAAAACAAAATTTAAGAACTAAATTAACACAACAATCAAAGTTTATAAGCAAAATTTATAATTTAAATAAATTAAAATAGAACGATACTTATTAATTTATCCATGGTTATTTTTAATAGGAGCGCTTTTAATGAAAAAAACTTTCTTATTTAGTTTATTTTTGAAAGCTGAAAAATATGAGTGTGAGATTAATTTAACTATTAAATACTAAATACACCAAAATAAATAAAGTACTTCAAAAAGTTAATGATTTAAATTCTATTTTGGTCTTTGTGCTATTAAAACGCCCAGTTTCATTATGTATATTTAGCTTTTTTTTTTTTCTTTTCGGTGTTTGTACTTTTAATAAGGGATAGTTTTGGACTTTATTTACAAAATCTAAATACAAATTATATATAAAAAAAATCTTTTAATGAAAAGTTGTGACAATATTTAAAAAAAATTATTAAACATATATAGTGTTGTGCTATAAAATTGTGATTGAAAAATAAAATAAAAGATCAAAACGACCATTTTTATTAAAACTAAATGGACCAAAATTAACATTTTAAAAATATACAAGGATTATACTAAACAACCAAAGCATTTATCCTATAAAAATATTAGAAGTTTAAATCTTCACCCATACAAAGATGTAAAAGGAAGGTTTTGAGAGTAAAAGTAATAACATAAAGAAAAGGGAAATTAGAAACCGTATTAATATAATATAAACCTTAATAATTAATAAGGGAAAAAGGTGAAAAAGGTGATGTTTTGGTGGAGTGGTAGTATTTGAATAGTGGGATTTATCCAAATTTCGAGCAGCCCCATGTGGGTGCATTTCTTGTCCTTCCCAATAAAAATAATAATAATTTTATTAAGTTGTAAGGTTCCTTAAATTAAAGAAATGGCTGTGTTTTGATAGTGCTTCATTACAGCTGCTAACATATGTGTTATCACGCATGCTTAAGTCAAATCACATGCCATTCCATGTTTTTAATTAACATACAATTAATTAATTAATTATGGATTAATTGTAATTAAAAACAAAGACAAGAAGATGCAATGTTTCCTTACATTGCTTGTCGGCATCAACACAACTTTAGATCACTAAGAAAGAATCAAAGAATCTGGTGCTTTCATCTAAAGATTTTTCCCAAAAAAAAAAAAAAAAATCAGATGTTTTCTTTAGGTGGGTTAAAATTAAAATCACCAAACTTAAAATTCTTTTTAGTCCTGAAGATTTATTTGTTATTGGAGTTCAATGATCTCCTAGTTAATGAGACAAGCTGTAAAATCAGATCCTGAAGATTTATTTGTTATTGGAGTTCAATGATCTCCTAGTTAATGAGACAAGCTGTAAAATCAGATCTTTTTTTTTTACTCTGAAAATTTTCAACCTATTACAACATAAGTGGTTCTTAGTTGTCTTTTACACAATTTAGTTGGTTGCTACCATTGAGAGTTAATAAACTCACTTATTTCCCTACTTGCTTTATCGTACAAGTTTGTTTACTTTTACTTCGTATCTATTGTCTCATCTCTTTTTTTATTGTAAGAGTGATATATATATATATTCATTTCTTGTAAAAACATTGCATTGACTGAGGAAAAATAAAATATTGAAGTCATCAAGACTCCTCTCTGATTTTGAATCCGTCTGATCACATTCAAACTTCAAGAACGTGCAAACCTCAATTTAGTATCAAAGCACAAATGGCTAATCCCAACGAAGTCTAGGTTTCTAAACCAGTAGGAAGCATTGAGGTATGATATGGAACCTCATCTGTTGGTAACCCCACATTTGCAACCCTTCTGAATCAGGTAACGTAGCATCTCAAGTAACCGGTTGCCAGACAGCACAAGAAGTGTGGAGTGCCTAACAAGATTTTTATGGAGTGCAGGCCTCATCCCAACAAGACTATCTTAAACGAATGATCCAACAAACAAGGAAAGGGAATACCAAAATGACTCATTATCTGGCTCTGATGAAAGGGTATGCTGATAACCTCATGCTAGTTGGATCGCCAGTAGAACTTAAAGACTTAATATCATATGCAGTTGCTGGACTTGATGAGGAGTATACCCCCATTGTAGTGGTGATACAAAACAAGACAATGTCCTGGAATGAAGCCCAATCTCAACCTCTGACATTTGAAAAATGCCTTGAACAACTGCAAGCCTACAAAGGTAACATCAACATCAACCAAGCATCAGCCAATGTAGCCTTCAGTAATAGTCAGCAAAAATAATCTCCTCAGCAACATAACAGGAACTAGAGTCATTAGAAAAACTTCCATGGTAGGGGCAGAGGAAGAAGCATGGGTACTAAACCTATTTGTCAAGTGTGCAACAAGGCTGGACATACTGCCGCAATGTGCTACTATCGGTTCGAAAGAGGCTTTAATAACTCCCAGACTGCAATACCAGTCAACAGAACAAAAATAACAATGCAATGACGATGATAGCTTCTCCAGAGAGCGTTGAGGATACAACTTGGTATATGAACAGTGGTGCCAACAATCACCTAACCTCAGATCTTGGAAATTTGTCTCTGAAAACTGATTACACAGGTACTGAAATGATAACTGTAGGTAATGGAACTCAATTGCATATTCGCTATATTGATAGCAATTTGATTAAATCAAATGTTAGAGATCTCATTCTAAAAGGCTTACTCCATGTCCCACAAATTAAAAAGAATATGATTAGCATTTCAAGACTAACAGTGGACAACTCTGTTGTGGTTGAATTTCATGATTCTCTTTGTGTTGTTAAGGACAAGCTAACGGGGAAGGTTGTTCTCGAAGGGAGCTTTAGAGATGGACTTTATCAGATTTCGTGAAGAGGAGCAACCGCATCACATAAACAACCAGAAGTTTCAGTCGTACAAGTCTCACTTATTTCCCACTTGCTTTATCGTACAAGTCTGTATACTTTTACTTATTACTTATTGTCTCATCTCTCTTTCTATTGTAAGAGTGATATATATATATCTATTTCTTGTAAAAGCATTGCATTGATTGAGAAAATATAAAACAAAGAAGTCATCAAGACTCCTCTTTGATTTTGAATCTGTCTGCTCTCATTCAAACTTTAAGAACGTGCAAACCTCAATTCAGGCATAGTAAAATGATCTCCAAAGTAATTAGACGAGATGAAAATTCAAAGTTTTTTTTTTTTTTTGAGTTGAACAATATGTGGGAGTGGGAGATTCAAACCTATGACCTCTTGGTCAGAAAAATATATTTTTAACCAGTTGAGCTATGTTGGATTTGGTAGAAATTCAAATGTTATTTTAAGATGGATTAAAACATTCATCAAATTCAGAGTTTATTTTACTTGTGAAATCTTATAACCATGGTAGATTTATCTCTTTAGCAAGCAGCCAAGCTGTAAATTCATAGGTTTTTTTTTTACGTGTGTGTTCAATAATCATTAAATTTAGAGTTTTTTTTAATAGTAAATTTAGAATCGTTCATTTTACTTGTGAAGATTTGCAAAAATATGGTCTCCAATTAACCAAGCTAAGTGATAAATTCCAATGGTTTTTAGGCAGGTTCAAACTAGGCATTAAATTTCCATTGACATTTTCATATATTCATACTTCATAGATTTGATATGATAAATTAATCTATATTTCTATTATATCGAAAAAAAAAATGGATGAAATATAAAAAATATCATCGAAATCTCAGTAATACGGAAATTATATTAGTAACAAGACGTTTAATGGAATATATATTTGTTAAATTAAATATTTCATAAATTTTTTTTTATTTTTATAAATTTTCCAATCCATATTTTAAAACCCTGGTTCAAACTTCAAACCATGTTGCTAATATTCTAGGTGTTTTTAAATGTTGTAGCCTAGACCCGATTACTAGGCCAAATTGAATGGCGTAAGCAAGAAATTTGCTCGACAATTTTTCTTAATATATGTGTATATACATATATATACCGAGCATTTTGATTTAGAAATCAAAACCAAAATAACTGAGGTTCTTATTACCCAAAACAGATTTAAATTTCTCACCATATTCTCAGCAAATTGTATCGTTGGAAAGTTCCACAAAAGTGAACTTTATACGAGGAAAATACAAATTAGAAAAGAGAGCATATAATTCAGTAATTCAGCATCATTAAAAAAACAATTCAGAGATGATGATGAGCAAAGCTAAAAATGTAAATGAATCAAGCTTTCATCTAAACTCAATTCATACCCTATTCTGAGGCTGTCAATGGACGTCGTCACAAAGTCTTATATAAAGAGTTTATTTATTCATGTACAATTCATTTTACCTCTTCCATAACAGAATCAATTTTGCCCTTCATTTGGTTGCCGCCGGCAATTCAACCGACGATTCTGCTATCCACGAAGGCCCGACTGGAGAAGAAGAAAGCAAGAAGAAACTCACAACTGAAAAATCTGGATTTCGGGATCGGAAAAAGGCCATTTTTGCCGGAGATACAGAGGTCTCTAAACCAAATTCTGAAGTGAACCCATGAGGAGGAGAATGAAGGGTTTCAAAATTGAAAAGAAATTTAATCATTTCCGGTGGGGAAAAGCGTAAGAACCTTCCTCCCTCCTGTTCCATTACTCGAATCTAAATCCTCGCCGTAATTCGTTGCTGGATTATTCACCGGAGCCCCAATTCGGTGAACGGGCCGAGCCAGAAACGGATTCTCAAATTGCCCAGTCGGCGGAGATCCGAAATGCCCCATTTGCCGATGGTACTGCGCGGCCAGCTGGTGGTGGTGCTGCAGAGCTCCGACGGGCACAAACGGCAAGAAATGGTCGGAATTTGCCCGAGCAGATTGAAGAAAATGCGGGGGAACAGGGGAACTGGCAAATAAATGGTCGATGGCGGGATCTGAAGCAGCTGCGGCCAATCCGCCGGCAGCACCGCCGCCGCTGCTTGGTCCGGCGGAAATCCCCTGCATCCGCTTCAAATAGAGGCGGTATTTCTGCAAATGGCTGGCTACGTTCTCCCGAGTTAACCCATCGACGCTCATGAGCTGCATTATAGTTTTGGGGACCGCATTTTTTATGCCCAAATGCGCGACGGCGTCTACGAATCGCTTGTGGAGCTGCGGCGTCCACACGAGCCGCGGCCGCTTCAGGGTTCGCGCAGGCTCGTCCCCGACGGCGGCCCCGGAGCCCATGTCCCCGGAATCGCCGAAATCGGCTGAGGTGGGCGGAGGAGGAGGAGGCGGTGGCGGTGGGTGATTGTTGTTGTTGTTGTTGTTTGGGTCAGTGATGTCAAATGCTAGAGCAAGATGAGGGGTGATTAGGGTTTGGGAAAGAGGCATCAATTCATCAGGGGATGGAAGCTCCTCCTCCCATTTTGAGAACCAATTTGAATCCTCTTCCCTCATTGTTTCTCAAATCCAAACCCAACCAATTTGAATTCTCACTCCAATTTTAAAAATAGGAATAAGAACAAGGAGGGAGAGAGAGACAATAGGGTTGGAAGCAGAACTGAAATTTCAGAGCAGAAGAAGAAAGTGAGAAATTTGGGAGAGAGGTTCGAGGTGGATCTCGTATGCTCCTTTTTTTTTTTTCTTTTCTTTTTTTCAGGTTACAATTATTAAAAATATTTAACAAGTACTCCTTTCTGATTTTTATTTTTATTTTTTATTTTTTTTTCCTATCTGAGTTTTATTTTCCGGGATCTGAGGGAGTTGGAAAAAAAAAACAAAGAAAGAAGAAAATCAGAAGATCTGATTTGAAGGAAATGGAATGGAATAGGAATTAGGATAGGGGAATTTGTGGGCTGAGGGGAGCGCGTGGGGGGCACGAAACTGAATGGTATTGGCCCCTCCCTCTGGCTCAGGGTTTGTTCTCGTTGTCACTATGCTAGTGCTAGTAGTAGTACTAGGAAATTTTTGTAATGGCGCGTGTTCTACACCTAATCATGGGAATTTTGTAAGGCTATATTTGATTTTTGTACCGCTGTGGCCTGTTGCCTGTGGGCGTGGGATAAACAGATATTAGATTTTTATTTTTCAGAATTTAGAGTGACTTTTCGTATTTATCCCTATCCCTTCCTAGATTCGCCCCTATTCGGTATCTGTTCAATTTGTTCTATTTTTGTCTACGATTTTTATATTTGATTTTTGTGGTTTCATCTTTTTATTTGATTATCGTTTATTTTTTTTTTTTTTCTTTTTATCTCTAGATTCAACATTCAATCATCATTTACTTTGTTCATGCTTAATATATATGTATGTGTGTGTATGTATGTATGTATGTATGTATGTATGTATGTATGTATGTATGTATGTATGTATTTTTATGTGTTGTTTTTTTTAGTTTAACAATATGTAGGATGGGATGATTCAAAGAGGTCATAGAGATATGCCTTTAATCTTTTGTTTTTTTGAGTTCAACAACGTGGGGTGGGAGTTCGAATTCATGCCTTTTTGGTTAGGGAGATATGCCTTAGGCAGTTGAGCTATGCTCAGTTTAAGTTCATGCTTAAAGGATAGTTGGACAATGAATTTAAGTTTTTTCTATATACATATTCATTTTTTTCTTGCTTCTTGTACTAATGGTTATTTTTTTTTTTTGGGTAATTGTTTAGATATACTCTATTGATAAGTACCAATTCAATGTTATGGTTAATTGTGGAGATGTGAAGGGTATGTTGTCCCTAACAATTGGAGGATCTGTGGTAGAGCTCTATCAGACAAGCGATGCGCTGCGCTCCAAGGAAAGGAGTTGGCATAAATAAGAGTAGACAGATGGATGACTATTTGAGGGGAGGCTCGGTAGTCCTTCGTTCGAGGGGAGGATTGTTGGGAGTGCAACCAAAATCCCACATTGGGACAACATCTCTATTGGTATGAGACCTTTTGGGGTGAAACCAAAAGCAAAACCATGTGGGCTTATGTAACGACCTGACTTTTAAGACTCAATTTCCTAAGATCGTCACAATCATGCATGCTTAAAACGATGAAACGACTCGGGTTTAGCATTTAAAAACTTACTTGATTTTAAAATAGCCAAGGTAAGATGCAAAAAACTATGTGACTCGACCATGGCTTCTCCACAACCGATCCTCATCAACCATCTAGTACGCCTTTGTCATTACCTGAAAAAAAAGTTTAAAGAAAAGGTCAATCCAACCCACAATTGGACATGCAAACGCACACAATCATGCAATGCTCATGTGGGACCTACTATTAGCGTTTTCAGTCTGGGCAAGTAGCCAATTCATTATTCAGTCTAAGCTAGTAGCTAATTCATTATGACATGTCATTTAAAATCCTCTTAATGACAGTACACTCATTCCCTTACAAGTGCCACCTCTGGAGTACTAGTGTGAGACTTCTCAAGGGGCTCTATTACTATCTGATGATAGATGACACTCAATCAGTGTAGCTGAGGCCCCCCAACACCGACCCTCTAAATTGGGGGAGACTGTCACTCATCTTTTTAGTCCATACAACATACAACAGTCCATGCATAGGTCCCAATCAACTTAACAATCATATCGAACACATGTTCTATTCATGAAATCTTACAACATTCTAAGACAACCAACATATTCATCAGTCGATGCCTACAATAGTCAACATGCTTATACATATCATGACATTCAATCTAGTAATTCAATAGACAAGAAGAATATAAGATCATACAAGCATGCTCATTATCGACATACACATATACATAGTCAGATATTTTGATAAGGCAATTATCATACAATTTATCTATCCTAGCCCGAAAGGCTTCTCCGTGAGCGAAGCTACTTACTTGATTTCCTAAAAGATTCTAGAATAACCCTTGCTAGGCTGATTTATTTTTCCCAATAGATTTTCCTACATAATTCCTGAAAGTTAAGAATATTAGTGAATAATCTCGATTATAGGCCTTAACGTTCAATTGGTTAGGATTTTGGAAAAGAACTACACCGAGCTCGTTGTAGAGCACGTAACATCACACTGCCTAGCCTCGCTCACGTGCCGTCACTGGCTTCCATGAGTCGCCGCACGCACCGCTGCTATGAGGGTGTTTTTCTTCTTGTTCGCATAGCCCAGTCACCGATCTATTCAGTAGGCCATGTCACGCGCTGTCAAAGCTTATAGTTTGGGGGTCGCATGCACACGTGCACGCGCCTACTGATGCTACCGTCGATCTGGTAGCTGCCGCGTCGCGTCGTTGCTCACCGTGGACTGCCGGTTGGTTCTAGTAATGCAGATCTCAGCCGCTTGCTGGAGGATGAAGAAATCACCGATGGTTTGGGGTGAACGCAAGAGAAAGAGAGATAGAGAGAGAAAGTGACAGCTCGCTGTCGTGAGTTGGGGGCTGCCGCCGCGTTGCTGCCTAGTGTAATGTCACCTCCGGAGGTGAGAGAGCGAGAGTGATGAGAGAGGGAGAAGTTTTGGGTTTCCTAAAAAAATGTGTGGCTAGGATCTCCCTTCTCATCTTATTTCATTTCTTTTTCCAAAAATCAAACTTGAGTTATCTCTTTAGTTCTTTCTATTATCCCCTTTTTAAAAAAAGAATTGAACTTAATCAACCAATTAATTCTCAATCATTTAATACATTTAATTTTAAATAATCTTCATAATTGGTAAAATTAAATAATGGAGCGTTACAACTTATGCCCAAATTGAATAATATCATACTATTGTAGAGAGTACATTATCCCTAACAAGTTTAGTACCTTCTTTCATCTATATTGTCCTGTGTAATTTTTGCCCATTTGAAAGTATATTTTTCTTTTCATCAAAATGTTTGATCAGTTACACTTTTTCATTTCTAAAAAATATTTATATTATAAAAAAATCTCATGTATAAAGTACCAATCTATACCTATCTTTTAATAGTCCTGTGTAATTTTTGCCCATTTGAAAGTATATTTTTCTTTTCATCAAAATGTTTGATCAGTTACACTTTTTCATTTCTAAAAAATATTTATATTATAAAAAAATCTCATGTATAAAGTACCAATCTATACCTATCTTTTAATAGACTCAAAGTTCCATAAAAAAATTTGACAGAGTGTATTTATTTCACGCATTACATAAACTTAATTACCTTTAAAATTGAGAAAAACTCTAGAACCACATTACATGCATGAACTTTAAAAATTAAAACTACCTAGTTAGACTTATCTATCATTGAGAGATATCAATAGCTCATTCACAAATATTCAAACTGTAAATGTTAATACACATACACTATCTATAGTTATAAATATGTCGTAATAGCAAATTAGCATAGCTCAACTAGTTAAAGGTATATATCCTTGATCAAGAGGTCATAGATTTGAATCCCTTTATCCCAAAAGTTATTGAACTAGAAAAAAAAATACACCGTAATATTTGATCACCCATTGTAGCATAGTTAGTTATAGATATCTATTCTCATCAAGTATATCACTCATGCCTTCAATATTACATTACATGTATGAAGTTATAAATTTGGAAAATGGGACCGAGATGTTTATTAACTCTTAGAATAAGAGTTAAGAGTAGCCTAAATTAGTCCATTTTTGAGAAAAATGGTGCCTCATTGTGATTTATAAACAAAAAGTCATATTCATATCTCTTGTGTTTTGCTTTGGGCAAATGGATAGGGATTTAATTGAATCAATTGATGGTTGCATTTGTTTTGCAAAGATGTTAATTTTGTTCTATATTATTGCTAATTTTGCTATAACATCTCATTTCAGAAGAAGGTTCTTGTGGCATTGCTGAGCTGAAAGAAAATGACAGTGAGGTGGCATTTCATTAATTGAGTTGGCAAGCAAGATGTGACAAGCAAGGAAAATACCAAAGGAGAGGACACTACGTAGCAGTATGAGCCAAATAAGCCATCCTTTGTACGCCAAATGGATTAGATGCAGAGAGATATAAAAGAAAAGAAAAAGGGTAGCCCATATATGGACAAGGATTTTAATTTTCATTTGGGCAAGAAGTTTACACACTTTGCGAGAGAGATTTTGCAAGAAGGAAAAGGAGACAAGAAGAAAGGAAGGACAACTTTTGGAGGAGACCAATTCTGGAAAGAAGACTTTTTCACAACTATTTTCTCCTATTTCTTTATTCTTCTTTCTTCCTCTTTTTGTTTTAGTAACTCTTATTTTGTAGAGTTAACCTCTGAGGTGTTTTTTCTTGCTTTTTTGTATTTTTTGAAAAGATGTACTGTTTAATTGAAATTACTTTTTATTTCTCCTACGTAAGCATGAACTAATTAGCTTAAGGTGAAGATTAGAGAGATTTTGTTTTTAAATGGTTTAAGGATTACTTACAGCAACTCTTAGCTATCTTATAATGGATGCTAATGAATTAATTTGTTTCTAAATGTAATGACTGACCATCTTTGCACTCTGTTCTTTAGTATGAACTTGAGAAAGAAAGTACTAATAGAACCCTTAGCAATCCACATTAGCATGATTCGTTTAATGAATTTGTGAGAGAGTTAGCGATAACCTCCTCCAAAACACTAGTAACTAAAGAACTAGGGGACATGGAACTGAAACCTAGCTTTAAAGCTTCAGAAGAAGTATAAGGGCTATTCTGTGTTATTTTGACAGTGACAGAAATGTTGTAGTATCTTGTAGCATTCAGTACAATAATTTCCCTAATCCTAGCCTATTTTAATCTAGTTTCTTTGAATTGTTGCTTGAAACCTCTTTGCCTACATTTTACTCTTTAATTAATAATTTTGATCTTTTAACCATCTTTTTAGTTAGTCATTAAAATTCTCCTAAACCACTTGAATTTGGGCTAGCTTTTGTCAACTTATCCCTATGGATCAACCTTGCACTACTGCAACTTCTAAGTGTACACTTGCACTCAAGGTGTAACTAAGCTAAAAAGATTATATAGCTCTAGCAAGTTTTTAAAACATTTAACAAGTTTTTGGTGCTGTTGTTGGGGATTGAGTGCAACAAAAATAGTTTTAAAAGTTGAGTTTAGGCGAATTTTGTACTTTAAGTCACTAACAAAGCTGTTGTTATTTGCAGTGTTGTACAAGTACACGAACGACTTTCCTGATTTAGAATTCCTATTAGAACTTGATCCTGAAATCGAAAGAACCCTTAGAAGAATTCGAAGGGAAAGAAGAGAGAGATTAAATCAGGAAGAAATGACAGAAATTATGGCTGATATACCTAACAAAAAAGTTGCAGCACAAAAACCTACAAGGCCACAACCAGCAGCAGTGAATCAGGCTATCCCTGAAAATATGTTTCGGATTACTGATGACAAGAAAAGAGCCATACGAGATTATGCAGCCCCAAGATACAATGAGATGAATCTTGTAATAGTGAGGCCTCAAATTTAAGCACCTCACTTTGAGCTAAAACCTATAATGTTCCAAATGCTTCAATCGAAGGAGCAATTTTATGGTTTTCTTGCAGAAGACCCCCATCAGCACCTCCAATCCTTTTTTTGAGGTGTGTGACTTATTTGTGATACCGGAAGTGTCAGAAGAAGCATTAAGATTAACTCTCTTTCATATTCTCTCGCTAGTGATGCTCTAGCATGGTTGGGAACCCTGTTGCTAGAATCCATAACAAATTGGAATGAATTGACAATGCAATTCTTGTTAAAATACTTTCCTCTTACCCAAAATGTGAAATGAGAGGAAACATCATTACTTTCCATCAAGGTAATGATGAATCTTTCAGTGAAGCATGGGAGAGGTTTGAAGGGATGCTCAAGAAGTGCCCTCATCATGGCTTGCCATAATTTCCTTACAAATGGAAGCTTTCTATCATAGTCTAATAAAGGCTTCTAAGTTAGTCGTGGATGCATCTGCCAATGAAGCTTTGTTGACTAAGTCCTCCAATGAAACAGTTTAGATATTGGATACCATTTCAACTAATTACAGTCATTGGTCAGACCAAGGGGAGCCAGGAGAAGTTGTAATTATGGAAAAAACTAGAGGTAAGTTGGAAATAGATGCTTTAACTGCCTTGATAACTCAAATCTCCTCCATGTCAATTATGTTGAAGAATCTCACTCTAAGAAATGCAGTTCAGAATACAACAACAATGAATCAACTCAATGTAGTATTTTGTGGGTATTGTGGAGAGAATCACTTGATGGAACACTATCCTACTAACCCTACATCAGTTTATTATATTGAGAATTAGAATGTGCATAGAAATAGCAATCCCTATCCCAAACGTACAACTCTAGATGGAGACAACACTCAAATTGTGGTTGGGGATGTTAAGGAACCAGTAATCAGAATGTGTCAACCCAACAAAAACCTAATTTCAACGTTAGTTATATGCAATCAAATCAACCCACTCCAAATCATTCCCCTAGTTTTCAACCATATCCTCGCAAAACCAACAAAGACATTAGCCAACCACTCATGTTATCCCTGGTAACTTTTTAGAAAGTTTAATGAAAGAGTATATGACGAAAAATGATGCTATCATTCAAAGTCAGCAAGCCTCCCTGAAGAATTTAGAAATGCAAATGGGACAATTGGCCACTAAATTGAAAAATAGACCACATAGGAAGCTGCCATATGACACAGAAAACCCAAAGAGAGAAGGAAGGAACAAGTGTAAGTTGTGGAATTGAGGAGTGTACAGATGGCATGATTTGAAGGTGTATTTCATCAACTCTAGCAATTGGTCACGCTATGAACTTCTTGCCAATCTCAATCCACCCTTCTGAAGGTAAGGCTCT
>JAOANK020209270.1:0-16277 GCA_026257165.2 Telfairia occidentalis
TTATTTTAATGTATTGATCTAATTTTATTTTATTTTTTGTTTATGTATAGTTTAACAACAAAGAAGCCTACACTCAATAAGAAATTGATGAAATTCGAGTAGAATGGGCGTAATTTGTAGGAAGATTTGCGTAGGTTCAAGTTTTTGGGTTTACTATTTTTAATCTAAATCTCTACTTGATAGAAGACTTATAGAAAAATTGATATATGTATGTATGTAACTAGGAAGATTGATAGATGAATGTAGCTTAATTGTATGTTTATGTATGTAGATTTTTAGGAAGATCAATGGTAATTATATGTAGTTGGTAGGAAGATTCTAGAGAATTAATTTCTGTTTGGATCATTATTTTGTTGCAAAAATGTTCTAAAAATTGTTTGTTGTATCTTATGGAGGGGACAGGTGGTCCCATTTATATTATGTGTATCACATTAGAAGTGTTATATGACTACATTCCAGGTTGGTTTACCTCATTTTTAGCAAAGGTCATGCTGAAATTTTTAAATTTTATTTGAGTTATTTTTTAAACAACGTTCTTTATGTTTTGGTCATTTTCAATAGAGAAAGAGAATATTGTTGGTTACTAGTTAGCTTGATGTAACCAAAAATATTTTTATTTAAATTAATCCAAAAAATTGATGACGGACACTACCTGACACTAAAAACAATCGTGGGCTACAGAGCGAAAAAATAAATTAAAATGAATGGACAACAACCAATTGACTTTTAATGTCAGACGTAGATTTTTTATGTCGAACAGTTTTGGTGTTAGACGCTTACAATGTCGGATGTTTTGGTGTCGGACGCTTACAATGTTGCACATTTTTTTTGTCGGACGCTTACAATGGATCTTTAATGTCTGGAAAAGCCCCACATTAAAAAGTTTTGGTGTCGGACATATACAATGTCGGACAATTTTGGTGCCGGACGGAGCTTTCGTGTCGGACAATGCCCTACATGAAAAGTGTCCGACATTGTAACTTACAATGACACTCGTATTCATGTCGGACGCCTGTCCGCCATCAAAAGTCTTTATTGTCGGGCAATGTCCGACATTAAAAGTCATATTTGTACTAGTGTAAGCAAGAGTTTCGACATTATCAACTTACTTCTGGATGTTGAATTCCTGGTCATTCGCAAATCGCAAAGGTATCCGACTTGCTGTGAATCTCAACTACAAGAAGCTTCTCATCGAATACAACTCTAAATCAAGGATTGACTTCCTCAAAAGACATTAAAGGCCTTTGTAAATCTCTTTGTGATTTCTTCTTCTCTCACATAAAAAGACGTAACAATAGGGTTGCAGAGTCTTTAGCTTCTTTTGGGGCTTTTCATATTGAGAATTCAAATTGGGAAAACTTGAATTCTTCAAAATTGTAACGAGGACATGCATCCCCTTTTTGCCCAAGTGGCGTTTCTCGTCTATGAGTAATAAATTCCCTAGTACAAAAAAGTTTTTAAATTAATCTAATTTTTTAATTTACATTTTATTTGTTAAAATGTTTTAAAAAATATTTTTGTTTATTTGAAATCATTTAAGAAATTATACTAAACACACTTTAAATTGTTAATTTCTTCAAAAGTGTTCATAGAAAAAATAATTTTATTTAAAAAAAAAAAAAATTTCCAAAGCTATCCCACACACACCATAAGCCTCTTGTGACAATTAGTTGCTATTTTCTTGATTAACGATATTTAATTAATTCAGTTATTAGCATAATTATACTTAATTTCTCTAAAATTCACATATTTTAGTCCTTGTAGGATCAAGTTTGACTACCAATTACTAACTACAATTGCATATACTTGCATGGAGAATTTTTGCACATCAGTAGATTCCATCGACAGACTTCGATAATACTGCATTAATTCCCTTCGCAATGTCGGCGTGTCTATGGGACGTGAAAATCAATTTATCCACCTTGCCGATTGTAGTTTTGATCTTCGTCAGGAACCGCATCCAAGATGCTTTACAATTAACCACTTCAAATGCAAGTGGGAAGATTTGACCATTACTATCCGTGGAATCAGCAAAATCAGCAACCAATAGCTGACCCTTGTATTTTCCCTTCAGATGGGTTCCATCAATCATGAGGATAAGGCAAGTAAAACCATTGAACCTCTAATTGAAGACCCTAGTGCCATGAAAGCATACTTAAAGTAAGTATTATCTTCAAGTTCAACATCAAACAATGGCTTCGGGTTGGCAATTTTTAGAGCTTCCCCAAACTTCAACAACAATCCATACGACTCTTCCGGCGACCTCTTAAGAATGCATAATGCTTCTTCTCTAGCCCGCCAAGTCTTTTCATAGCTAATGTTCATGCTATATTCTTGTTGCATGTCTTGGATGATCACATTTAATTACGACTAGCGTCTTTCTATTTTGACTTGATTAAATGTCCAACGATACAATCTCTGACTTATTTATGGTCATGGTTCAATAGTTGATGCAAGCGTGTATGTACATTCGAATATTTATTTATTTTGAATATTTCATTAGCCTTAATCTTCATTGCTCGAAGTCTCCATTTTCACCCATCGTCAACGCATTTAACAACACACAAATCATTTTTTGACTTTTAAACAAGAAAGTTAAAGTTCTTTCTCATTGCCAACATACACAATTTCATTGTTAAACCCTTTTTATCAAAATAAATTTGGCCAACTTCGACATCCACTAATGAAGAAATATTACCAGACATTATCATTTCATTTCTGGCCAATGCATTGTGTACTGGTTCACAAGAGGTGGGAGCATGAAGAGTAGTATGGACAACAGATGCAGATGGACTAGATTGAGGGATTTCTCAAACGTTTTCATTTAACACTTCAAGTGGACAGTTAGTGCAGACACCCTCTACTTGAACTTGAACCTCCTCATAACCTCCTTCCTCTCTCTCATCCTCTTCATCCTTCTCCTTCTCCTCCACATTTTCATATTCATGTATATCATCATTTTCTTCATGAATCTCACATTCTTCCCATTGTTATTGGTACATTCTGTCTGTAACTTATTGACACATAATTTTCAAATGTATTTGGTTCATCTAGCCCCAAGTCATAGGAAACCACTTTGTCAGCATATGGAAGCAGGGAGGGGATGCCCATCATCATGCTATATAACACAAATGAGGGCATGGATGAGGTTGAGGGTATATATAGGGGTACATAATCCAGTACATAATATTCTCTCCTACTTTGCGCGAGATTGCATGGAAATGACGTAGATAATATATCACGTACCAAAGGGCAACACTCACTACTCAGATGGCTATGCACGTCTATTCTAAAACATGATACATATAGCGGCATACTGATAGCATCTTGGCTCGTAAAAAAGGACGTAAGTCTTCTTTGTTTCTTATAACAAAGGCAAGGGCTTTAGTCAAAAAATTGAATATGCATCTTACGGTAAAATCGAGTTCTCAAATGACATTCGCAACATTAGCATCAAACCCTCTCAAATCACCTCCCTCATACTCTTTCTTCTATTCATGCCATTGACCTCTATAACAAACAAATACACGAGGCATTTGCATGGTGATCAGAATATAGACTTAGTTCACATAAATATTCACAAAAATAGTAGTAGAAAAAATTAAAAAAAATGTTTATTTTTGTCACAATGTCAACCAATATTATGGTTGAGAGCTAGTCTTACTAGGTTTCTTGGTTAGCCATCATACATTATTAGACCGGGAGCTAGGGTTACTAAGTTTTCTGATTAGCCTCATACATTATCGAATCAAGAACTAGGGCTACTAGGTTTTTTGGTTAGTCAGCATACACTATCGGCTGAGAACTACTTACATTATTGGTTTCCAGTAAATTAGAGCTTGAAGAAAAGACGAGCAAACACGTGGGAGAATAAACTATTTGAGAGAGTTGAAAGACTAAATAAATTTTATCACGAAGGATCTGTGGGAGTTAGGTGAGAATGTTGATGGGAATTTAATACATCTAGTTCATGAATTTCTTCAAATTAATTTCCTAGATTGTAGTAAATAAGATATCCCAACAATTTGATGGAATGAAATATTGACCTCGAAAGGATTTGAAAGTATTGGATGCGATATTCATTTATATCATACTATTATTCTCTGAAGTTCATATTAAATAATAAATAACACTAAATCAAATTTGCCTCTCAATACTATACATGCCAAAACAACATATATTTTCTGAATTTCAAACGGGAAATATATTATAAAAAGCTTCTATTTCGATCTCAGTCATGGTCGCTAATATGATTGAGATTTAGGGTTTTTAGTTCGCCATTATTCTTGTTCCAATCTTCTTTTTTTTATGTCCAAGGTTTTAATGACAGTTTCTTTCTTATTCTTCATAATTCATAGACTATATTTGAATTTTAATTTATATCATATAATATTTCTTCGATTTTAATGCATTTCATTATTATGTTATTTCATCACTTTTCTTAGATGCCCATATCGTTATTTAATTCACATAAATAATTTTTCATTGACTTGTATGATTTTAAACTTTGGTTATTGGCATGAGTTTAGTACATTCCAACAAAATTCATGTTTGGTCTATAGAAGAATAGGTCAACGTTGCAAGATGAGTTAATTTTGTTAGGTCCAAATAGAGTAATATAATAGGGTTAAGAGAAAGATGTAAATAATCTCATTCAAACAAACAAAAATTTACTTTAATTAAAAAAGAAGGCACTCTTGTGAGGGACAACTACTGAAGTGGAAGAAGAAGCTCAATCATTTCATGTGCTCTTCGCCTTCTCTTTGACCTCCTATTTCTCCACTTATTCCTTCAAGGCCTCAGTCGCCATTTTCCTAAATGTTATAAAGCAGACTTC
The DNA here is from genome assembly GCA_026257165.2 of Telfairia occidentalis. Classification (NCBI taxonomy): domain Eukaryota; kingdom Viridiplantae; phylum Streptophyta; class Magnoliopsida; order Cucurbitales; family Cucurbitaceae; genus Telfairia; species Telfairia occidentalis. Next base: position 4,838 of record JAOANK020209270.1, read on the forward strand.
GCCCAGGTGGCTCTCGTGCTGAATGTCGAATCGCCTTTCCTTAGAGAGACGAAGTTCTTCCACCATTCGATCATGATTGTCCCTATAAATGGCTAGCTTGCGTTCATATTTGATCTCCTCCCATTTCAAACAGTAAATCAAATTAGCATGTAAAGAGTCAAAACGGGCCACGACTACAGCAGCACGGTCCATGACACTGATCTAATCCTTTCTCTCAGTGGGAATAGTATGACTGAAGAGATTTGATCTCGCCGAAGAAACGAGACTTCTAGAGGATTCACAAGGGAAAAAAAAAAAGAAAACGAAAAATTTCAGTATTAGAAAGCAAAAGGTGAGGATGGCGAAAAGGCATGTATGAGGTCCTTTATATACAGCTCTAGGAGGCACGCTGGGAACAAACAGTCTTGAAAGATGAAAGGTCACCACTCGAGCGCAACAAAAATGGTTTAGGAAGACAAACATACGCCTCTTGAACCTCGAGATTTCGATCTCCATCACGATCGATATTATGACCGAGAACTAGGATGACTTGGAACAAAGACGAACAAACATGTGAGAGAATAAATTGTTCGAAGATGAAATGAATTTTATTACAAAAAAATTGTTGTAGTTCAATAAGAATGTTGGTGGGAATTTAATACATGTATTTATGGCCTCTAAATGATTTTAAAGAATTAGATGTGATATTCGTATGGAATAATAAATAACACTGAATTGATTTCACCTCTCAAACAAAACAATTGATATTTTATGAATTTCAAACTAAAAACATACTATAAAAATCTTCTATTTCAGTCTCGATCATGGTCGTTAATTAATATGATCAAGATTTAGGGTTTTCATTTCGTTAATTAATCTCATTCAATTACAAGTTCTAACACTCTGCTATCATTTTCATGCATAAAAGAGTATTAGTCTAAGATCTTAAGTCAAATTTAGAGTTCTCTCTCTCAAGCAAGACAATAAATTCCCAACATTCAACCAATGGCCAATTGATCAATAGAATTAATAGTATAAATTTTAGAAGGCAATAAAGCATTAAATGTAGACAATGAGTAATTAATACAAATAATTAACTACCAACACACTGAAACTAATTAAATTTAGCTACTGATTGACATTCAATACAGCCCAGGCACTTTCATATAGTAGAATCTAAAATGAAAGGGAAAGGAAAAGGGACTCCCAGGTCGATTACACACCGTTTCCATTGTAAAATCGCTTCTCAAGCTTTGGATTTTCACCCCCAAACACTTAAGTGTCACCTCTTCAGTTCTAGCACAAATACCCAAAAGAATTTGCAATTATTTCTCGAATTTTGGTCCAAAAAACTACCACCCCGAGCCCTAGGCGAAAATTATCTTTTTAGACAAAGTCGCAGTAGCATCTCGACATTGCACTTAAATATTACCAGACTACCACTGCATTTCTTCCTAGGCGGTGATCAAAACTCGTTGTGTCGCGACGCCATTGGGCAGTGTCGTGACGCTACCCGACGGCTAGCTACCATTTTATGCACAAAATCATGGCGTTGAGATGCCATGTCGTGGTATCTCAATGCTGTGATCTTTGGTCCACGACCTAGGCATCTTTCCTATCAATTTGGGATGTTTCAACTCTCCTTTTCGGCGTTGAGACGTGATGCTCTCGAGTTTTATATTATTTTCTGTTTCTTTCGTGCCTTAGCCAAATTTTCCACCTACTTGGCTTATTTTTTTGCCCCCGAATAACTTCAAATCATCATTTGTACTCCAAATACTCAATTTCTAACTAAATCAACAAAAAAAAGCATCAAAGCTCACAATAAACACCTAAAACTACTAAATTAAAGACTCTCAAATAGCACTTTTGAGTTCTATCAACCCAAACTTAGAGTTTCGGTAGTCCCAAGCAAAATAAAACACAAAAACATATGAGAAACTCAACAACTGCAGGCATATGACTCCAATCTTATTGCTCCTAAAATATAGTGGGCACAATAGGAGAAACTATAAACCACATTTTACAATCAAGAAATTTTAAAGCCAATTGTTTTCATCCCTCATGTGTGTGTATGCGTGCAAGCCCATCTCGTTTTAGTCCTTATAAGGCCGGAATGAATTTAAAGGAACCTTTCTAGACTCCCTTACTCCAGTTTATGGTATTACTAAGCTAAGCATTTGCAATCTCGGGCATAAAAGAGACTTTTTATCTATTCTTTGATTTTTTTTTTTTTATTTCTCTTTCTCTTTTCCTTTTTGATAGAAGAGAAGCCTATTCAATATGTATCACCTTCATTTTGGCTTACTCACATTGGTGATGAAGGGTATCCAACTACGAGCAACACATCTATCATAGGGCCTAAGCTTACTCGCTTTTCTTCAATGCTTTCAGGCAAAGGCAAACAATGGATGTCATGAGCCCTCATTACTCACACATCAAGAAAAGAGGAGTAATCCTCTCACTCAACTTCTTTTTAGCACACAAACTACTAGATATGCACATGATTCACTCAATTAATACCACAACCTTTTCAAAGGCATCTAAAGAAAACTAATTCCCTTAAAGACACTCTAGAACTTCAGAATTTTAAACAAGAGGGCTATGTGCTCGATGACAATTGACTCCAAGAAGGATTTAAACACAATTCGAATTAGAAGTATGCTTTTTCATTTCCACTATTTCGACACCTCATACAAATTAGGGCAATTTATTAATTCTCCTCATCAACAACATGCAAAGAGGAGTTCCACAATAATTCAGCACAACTATTCAACATTCACATCCTAAATTCTCAAAAATTGAAAAAATTTACTCAAAAGTTCATTCTCAATAACACCAGAGCTTAGTACACATCTCAAGCATTATCATGACTAACAACTCATAGTAATCAAAACACGCAACCCCAAACTTAAAATAATACATTGTTCTCAATGTATGAAATAGAAAACAAAGCATGAAGAGTAAACAATACTGGCTTGGAGAGTGGGATGGTCCACGAAATCTACAAGCAAGTGGACTGAGTACGATAGTGCTTAGAATTATTGAAAAAAGGGAGAGATACAATGAAATCCACGAGAATTTAGGCAAAACAACTAACTAAATCAAAGAAAACACAACACAAGCAAGAACACTTGGGTTGCCTCCCAAGAAACTTGGTTTAACGTCTCTAGCTAGACCGATCCTCAAATTAGGGGGATTCGTAAAGAAATTGTCGCTCCTCATCCCCACAATATGGCTTCACCCTTTACGCATTCACCTTGAAATTCGATCCATCCTTAGATTATAGCTCAACTACTCCATAAGGAAATACTTTGTTAATCACAAAGGGGCCCAACCATTGAGACTTAAGCTTTCCTAGAAATAGACACAACGTGAGTTAAATAAAAGTAGTTTTTGACCAGGAAGAAGGGACCTTTAAATTATGTGTTGATTGTGCCATCTTGCAATTTGTTCTTTATGAAGCTTAGCATTTTCATAGGCTTGGCTTCTGAACTCCTCTAACTCGTGAGCTGTAGCAACCTATTCTCACCCGCCTTCTAGAGATCGAAATTTAGCTTCTTGATGGTCGAGTAAACTTGATGCTCCAACTCTACTGAAAAGTGACAAGTCTTTCTAAACACCAAATTGTACGATGAAGTACCAATTGGTGTTTTGAAGGCAATCCCATACGTAGATAGAGCATCATTGAGCTTCAGGGACCAATCCTTTTAGTTTGTCTTAATAATCTTCTTCAGAATCTGTTTGATCTACCCGTTTGAAATTTTAGCTTGACCGTTAGTTTGGAGATGATAAGCTAAAGACACCTTATGCCTAATCCCTTACTCAGCCAGAAGAGACCCAAACGTTTTATTACAAAAGTTTGATCTCTCATCACTAATAATCGCCCACGTTGTGCCAAAATGTGTGAAATATTCTTTTGCGGGAATTTCAAGAATACTCGTGCATCATTCATTCTAGTGGCCATAGTCTCTACCCACTTAGATACATAGTCTATAGCAACAAGAATATGCAAATGAAAATCAGTAGAGGGGGAAGGGTCCCATAAAATCTATATCTCATACATCGAACAACTCAACTTCTAAATAATGGTCAAAGGTAGTCCATAAAGTTTAGTGATGTTACCTGTCTGTTGGCACCCATCGCACGTTTCAACAAAAGTATAGCAATTCTTAAACAAAGTAGACCAAAAGAAATCACATTGCGATACCTTTGCAGCAATACGAAAAGGACCAAAATGACCTTCACATGGTGAAGAGTGACACTCAAATATGATCGTAGAAACTTCCTCAATTGGCACACATCTCCTAATAATATGGTCAGCACACATTTAAACAAAAAGGGGTCACCCCAAAGTAGAACTGTACATCGTGCAGAAATCACTTTCTTTGCTGGGTGTTCAAATCAGGTGGTAGCACGCCTTCTGCAAGATAGTTAACTATGTCAGTAAACCAAGGAAATTTAGCATCTACTGGATACAATCTCTCATCAAGAAACTCCTCAGCAATGGAGTGGTTTTGTTGCACATTCCCATCCTCAATCTTAGATAAGCGGTCAGCTACCATGTTTTCACACCATTTCCTATCCTTAATCATAAAATCAAATTCTTGCAACAAGAATACTCATCAAATCAATCTAGGCTTAGCATCTTTCTAACTAAATATAAATTTAAAGGCAGCATGATCAGTGTGTACAGTGACTCTGAAACCAACCAGATAGGGCCTAAACTTATCAAAAGCAAACACAACAACAAACATCTCTTTTTCAGTGGTGATGTAATTCTTTTGTGCACTATCAAGTGTCCTACTTGCATAATAAATGCCTTAAACAATTTATCATGCCTCCATCGTAAACCAGCACCTAAAGCATAATCACTGGCATCATACATCATTTCAAAGGGTTCATTCTAGTTAGGCACAATTATCACATGAGCCTATGCTAATTTCTCTTCCAAAGAATTAAAAGCAACTAGTTATGCATCATCAAATATAAACACAGAGTCTTTTTCAAGAAAATTGCATATGATAAAACCCCACATTTCCTAAGAAACTACGAACTACCTTAATGTTTCTTGGAGGTGGCAATTGCTCAATGACAGATATCTTGGCTCGATCAACCTCTAAACCTTTCGCTGACACCTTATGGCCCAAGATAATCTCTTCTTTGACCATGAAATGACATTTCTCTCAATTTAGGATAAAGTTGGTTTCTTGGCACCTCTGCGAAACTCAAGAAAGGTTAGATAAACAAATATCAAAAGAAGAGCCAAAAATAGAGAAATTGTCCATAAAAACCTCCATAATGTCCTCATAAGATCACAGAATACGACTATTATGCACCGTTAAAAGGTCGTCGGCGCATTGCATAACCCAAATGGCATCCTCTTGAACGCATATGACCCATATGGACACATGAATGTAGTCTTATCTTGATTCTCAGGCGCAATGGATATCTTATTATAACCTGAAAAGCCATCAAGAAACCAGTAATAAGAGTATCCAGAAAGCCTATCTAGCATCTAATCAATAAAAGAAATTAGAAAATGATCTTTTCTAGTATCCTTGTTCAACTTCCTATAATCGATACAGACATGTCACCCAATCATTGTCCTAGTGGGGACGCACTCATCATCCTTATTTTTCACAATAACCATCCCCCTTTCTTAGGTACTATCTATATAGGGCTTACCCATGAACTATCAAAAATAGCATAGATAATTTCTGCATTCAATAACTTAAGCACCTCTACCTTAGGTACCTTCTTCATGGGAGAATTAAGTCTCGTCTAGTATTCAACAGATGGGGTAAATGTATCCTTCTATTAGAATCTTATGCATAACAATGGAAGGACTAATACCCTTAAGATCACTAATGTCCACCCTAGCGCAAACTTAAGAGCATGCAAGACCTCTAACAATCTATCATCTTTCACCTGAGCATGCAGGACCTCTAACAATCTATCGTCTTCTACCTTACTCAACTCATCAGAGACAATCACATGATAAGTATAATATTCACCTAAAAATGCATATCTTAAATGAGTAGGTAATTGCTTTCACTCAACAGTAGGTGGTTCAACAGTTTAACATGCATGGACAGGCATTAATGGCAAACAATCATGCACAACATTGAAAATAGGCAAATTATCCAAAGACTCACATATATCATCAATATCAAACATGTCCAGATCATCATAATCAAGATTCAGTATGCTTTTCTCAATTTCATCAGCAGACATCATCAATTCTCTAAGTTCAGCAATGGCACTATCCACAACATCTATCCTATTACAAGTACATACCTCATCAGGGTATTGCATGGATCAATAAATGTTGAATATTACATCTTCTTTACCCACCCTTAGGGTGAGTTTACCATGCTGCACATCAATGAGAGCCCTCTTAGTTTCCAAGAACGGTCTACCCAAGATTATGGGCATCTCCAAATCCTTTTCCATGTCTAAAACAACAAATGCAAGAAAAATAAATTTGTTAAGCTTGATCAACACATCCTCAATACCTTTAGGGAAGGTTAGTGAACAATCTGCAAGTTGTAGGAAAATTGCGGCAAGTTGCACTTCTCCTAGATTTAGTTTCCTCTCGATAGACGGAGGCATCAAGTTAATAGAGGCATCTAAATCACATAGTGCACATGTCACAAAAATGCTACCAATAGTACAAGGGATAGTAAAACTCCCTAGATCATTTAGTTTTTGAGGTAGCTTCTTCTGCAGTATGGCACTACATTCCTCTGTCAAGTTCACTCACTCAAACTCCTCAAATCTCTTCTTCTTAAAGAGCATGTTCTTCATAAACTTCACATAGTACGACATTTGCTCTAATGCATCTATTAAAATAATGTTTATGTGAAGCTTTTTAAATATTCTAAGAATTTTAAAAATTGATCATCTATTTTCTTGTTTTGAAAATGTTGAGGGTAGGGAATATTATAAAGAATAAAAGGAATAAGGTTAGAATATTTCCTTGAAATAGTGGTTTTCCCTCAACTTTCGCCTCAACCTCATTCTTCTTGTCGATCTTCTCTTCCCTCTTACCCATTTCATCTTCCTTCTCAATTGGGGTAGCCTTAACCTTCTTGTTAGACTCTTCCAGTGACTTACCACTCCTCAAGGTGATTGTCTAGCAATGTTCCTTAGGGTTCACCTCAGTGTTACTAGGGAACTTACGCTTCTGCATGGAATACAGAGTGCTAACCATCTAGCTAATCTGACCCTCAATGTTCTTGATGACCTTTTCTTACCCACTCACTGTGCTCTCTAGGTTACTAGTCCTATTTTTGGACTCCGTAATCATGCTCCCAACATATCCTCGAGGGATGGTTTGTCAGTCTACTACTGGGAGGACGATGCAAATCATTGGGGTCCTTGCAAAACATTCTTAGTGTTAGCATAAGAAAAATTTTCATGATTTCTCAAACCTCGATGGTGGTGGCTAGGTAGCTTGGACTGATGAGAATTAAACTAATTCTACATGGGGGCTTCTCGTTGTTGATAACCAAAGTTTCTGTTCACATAATTGGCTTGCTCTAAATCTAGTATGCATTACATGCCGCCAAGGATGTTATGGATTGGATGTTACCTGGCATCATAAGATTATTCAAAGCGTTTGTCAAAGATGTCATTTGAGCTTTATTGAACTTACCTCATCCAACTAGTACATCCTAGCAACTCTCGAACTGGACATCTCTAATGGCCAATTATAACTTGTGACAGCTATGTCCTCTAGCAATGTTCGAGCTACATCAGCTGTTTTCGAAAAAATTAAACTCCTTGCAGCTGCATCCAAAGTCGATTTAGTATTACTACATAAATCGTTATAGAAGAGCTGGATCTGTAGCTAGTCAGGGTAGCCATGTTGTGGGCATTTCTTAATGTGCTTACAACTCTTGCTTATAGAAGTTCTATTCAAAAACCTCATCCGAGAACTTGTACAGAGAAGGATTTTCCGTAAGCTCCTTATATCGTTCCCATAGTTATTCTGCGTTATTTCTAGTCGAAATGTCTCTATCTCCATTCTAAGCCTTTGAGTCTTTAAAGGTGGGAAGAACTTGTTCAAAAAGGCTTGGGCTAGATGGTCCCATGTGGTGATGCTCTCTGATGGATGGTCCCAAGCCAGTCCTTTGCTTTGACCTGCACAAAGAAAGCAAAAATTCTTAAACGAATGGCGCCAGCAGAAACTCCATTGATCTTTAGCGTATTACAAATTTCAAGAGATGAACAGATGTGCTTGTGAGGATCTTCAGAATGGTGTTCTCTGAAAGGGCTCTCCCAAGTCATCTAGATGAGTCCTAACTTGAGCTCAAAATTATTGACATCAATTGGTGCATGGGCTATCCCAGGCTAAGTTATTGGGACTGTATGCTGAAAGTAATTTGTTATCATCCTTGGGTCCTCTCGTTGCTGTGTCATCGTGTCAGGCTCAATCCTATCCTCTCTCAGACCACTCCTAAGAGTCCTATCAAGTCAGGGTCAAAAGGAAGAAGATTAGCTCCTCTAGTTCTTTGCATACACCAATAATATCAAACAAAATAAAACAAATAAAATACACTCTAAAGTAAAATCTAGTGAAATTTCCTCAATAATAAAAGAATTAACTACGTCGATCTTCAGCAACAGAACCAAAAACTTGATCGCACCACACTAAGCATTACTGCAAGCGCACGGATCAATCTTCTTATTAATGGTCAAGAGACCCAAATATCGTCCACTAGAGACCAGTTTGCAAATTCTTTTAATTATCAATTAATTTTCTCAATTTTATACGGGATTCAACTTGATTAAACTATTTGGAATTCAAAAATCAAATAAAAAAAACATAACTAATAGAAAGAAATTCGAATAATAAGGTTTCAGGGTGTTGGTGTTGCTAATGGCTCAATTAATTAGCTAATTAACTCAAAGGACACATTTTAATGTCAATTTTCTAAGTCTAGAATTTCTTAAACCGGGTCTTCTCTCTCGAGCTCAACCTACTCTCACTATTAATTACTAATTCAATTTTTTGCAATTAATAACTAAAAGCGGCATTAATCCCATTCAATTACAACTCCTAATACTTCACTATCATTTTCATGCGTAAAAGAGTATTAGTCTAAAATCTCAAGTCAAATTTAAAGCCCTCTCTCTCAAGATAGACAATAAATTCCCAACATTCAACCAATGGCCAATTGATCAAAAGCATTAATAGCAAAAATTTTAGAAGGAAATAAAGCATTAAATGTAGTTAAAGAGTAATTAATACAAACAATTGTTCATTAACAACCACCACCCTAAAACTAATAGAATTGAGCTGCTAATTGACATTAAATATAGCCAAGAAAATTCCATATAGCAGAATCTAAAATGAAAGGGAAAGGAAAATGGACTCTCGGGTCAATTTCATGTCATTTCCATCATAAAACCACTTCCCGAGCTCTAGAATTTCCCCTCCAAACACTTGAGAGTCACCTTTTCAGCTCCAACACAAATACCCGAAAGAATCTTCTACTATTTCTCAAATTTCGGTGCAAAAATGGCCTTCCCGAGCCCTAGGAAAAAATTTTCTTTTTATACCAAGTTGTAGTAGAGTCGAGATGCTAGGGTGCAACGTTGAGACATTGCACTTAAATATTACCATACTACCATAGCATTTTTCCCAAGCAATGATCAAAACTCATGGTGTCGCGACGTCGTTGGGCAGCATCACAACACTGCCCTGCGACCAACTACTGTTTTATGTGCAAAACATGGCATTGAGATACCATGTCGTGGCGTCTCGACGTTGTGATCTCTGGTCCACATTCTAGGCATTTTTCCTATCAATTTGGAGTGTCTCAATCCTCCCTTTTGGCATTGAGATGCTATGCTCTCTAGTTTTGGATTATTTTCTTTGTTTCTTTCATACCTTAGCCAAAATTTTCACCTTCTTAGCTCATTTTTTGCCCCGAAAAACTTCAAATAATCATTTTTACTCCAAATTCTAGGTTCTTAAATAAATCAACAAATAGAAGCCTCAAAGCTCAAAATCATACAAAACTACTAAATTAAAGGATCTAAAATGGCACTTTTTGAGTGCTATCAACAATTGACAATAAACTGAATGACGAGCAGAGGAGATTAAATGAAAAAGGGTTTCGATGGAGATATCGACGAATAGTGATGAAGATATTCAAACCACCGTGAGGGAAACATGGTAGAGATATAATGTCTGGAAAATTGTTTTTGATCAAAGGAGGCATGACAGAGATGAGGCAACAAAGCGAAGGTTTCGGTGACGGCGCTAGGCTCCTAGTGATGCTAGGGTTTGAATAACTTCAAGCTCTGATGCCATGGAGCTATGTGATAGAAAAATGATTTTTCTAGCATTCATTTAGAAAAGGGGAATGTAATTTATACATGTAGAGCCCTAAAGAAATATCCCTAATTTAAGGGAATCTAACCCTATAAGGAAAAAATATAGCTATAAATATTTATATATTTCATATAAAAGGCAATAATTTTAACTCATAGCAGCGTGATTTTCCATACGTCCTTTCGAGCTAATAGTATTATTCTAAGAAAGATCAATATTTAATTAGTGGTGATCGATGGCTAGTTGTACATTACTAGTAATTTCAACACCATTAATCCAGCAAGATGCCTTAATTATTGTCATCCTCGATACTTTTTAAATTTTTTTACTAACAACGTTGCCTCTTTTAAATTTTTGTCTCCCCTTCTAGCTTGGCATGATCAAGCAATGTACGAGAAGATTTAGCAAGAGCTTTAAGGAAGGTTGTGGCAATACAAGTGTTTGGACAAATGCACCATTGGCTAGAGCTCATAAAGCAAAGATGAGGTACACATTTGTTACCTTGAAGAGTCAAACCTTTAAGTCATAACAAAATACTTAACCTAGATTTAATCTTCATTCACCAGTTACTTGAAAGCATAGAATAAAGCTATTGCACTTGCTTCAAATGAAGAAGCTAAAAAGATGCATAGTTTAGAGTCAGCTTCAGTGGACCAATATAATCAAGAAAAACACTCCAAATCACTCGTAAAGAAGCCCCATGAAGGGTCAAAAATCCATTGAAAGAAAAAAATACAAGGAGGTGGCAGGGAAAGAAGAAAACTGGGTAGGAAAACAGCCATGGAAGCCTTGGGATCGTGAGATGGATTTAACTGCTGGTAGGAAGACCGTAAGTTTTGATCCTGAGAACATGGCTGAAGGCTTGGTTTCTAGGTTTTCTTCAGGTAGCTACCAAAGAAATTTTCTGTAGATCACTAACAGCTACAATCATTTGTGTTTGTAGTATGGGATCCTATAGGATGAAAACTTGTATGCAACTTTTTGCCTTCAACCATCTTTTGCCACACTCGTCTATTACCGCATAATATATATATATATTTTTTTTGGGCGGGGGGGGGGGGGGTTATACAAAATACCCCTAAATTTTTGAGTAAGTTTAAATTATAATATAGG
>JAOANK020209372.1:2500-16277 GCA_026257165.2 Telfairia occidentalis
GGATCCCAAGAAGCTTACCATTTCTAAAAAGAAGAACAACTAAAGTGGAAGTCAGTTTTTTCCTCCTTCCATTTCTTATCTAGTTCTTCACTTGCTTGAATATCTAGCTTAAGTGAAGCTATTGTACCATTAGATTAAGTTTAGAACAACATTTTCTTTCATATAGGATTTATGGTTTTCTTAATGTATCTATGACTGATTTTAACCCAACTTTGAGTTAATGAGCTAAAGGTGATGATTAGGGATGTTATATTGTTGTTGCTGAAGCTTTTAAGCTTCTTTGTTGCCTTAATCTGGTTCTTAATGAAATAATTTATGTCGTAGGAACTAAGGGTTAGCTATTCTATAATTTATTTTGTTGTTTTACTTTTGACAAAAATGGAGAACAACTAGCCTCTTAATAACCACGCTAGTTGCTTAATTTTGTTCTTGAATTTGCAGAGAAGTTAGGGATAACACCTTGCCTAATACACACATTGAGGTGAAAAGTGTTTAAGTAGTAGATGAAATGAGAATGGAATCTGTCATGTTGAGCTTGAGAAAGAACTTATGTTTCACCTTGTTGTTTAAGGCAACATAAGTTATGTTGCAACATTTTAGCATCAAAATAGTACTCTAAATCTCCTAATCCAAACCTGTATCACTCTTTAGGAGATCCTTGTTATCATTAATCTTTGTTGTGCTAGTGTTTAGAATCAAGAGTGTTTAATTTGAGTAATCTTTTATTTCTTTAACAACAAAATGTTTGGTTACATAATTTCCCTAAAATCTAGCCTAGCTAGAACTAAGTTGAAAACTTCATCCCTATGGAGAATGACCTTGTTTGTACTTCAATGCTCTTGACTGTACACTTGCACCACACTTTGTAGTACCTAAGAGAGGTTGATTACATTAGACAACAGAATGACCTCTTTTGCAGGGTTTGTTTTTGGCTAGTGATTGCTCGGTTCCACCCTCTCATACAAAGGAGGCTGGAGTATAGAAGACTATTGGTGGTGGTTCTCAAATTGCTTTGCGTGGTTTGGGTAATTGTAGTGATGGCATTCAGACATCAAGCGTTCTTACTCCATTGGAGGAGAAGGATGGGATGACACTTTTGTGCAAATGGCTAGCAGTGATGCAGGTTCAAGAAAAATTCTTGTCAACACCTCTAGGGTTAGGAAGCTCTATGCGGCTAGAAATGGTTCGGTTAGTGGGTCAAGTTTGGTTTTGACCAACAGGTTAAGCGTGCGTGGACCAGCAATTTGGTTTAGGATGTATCCTATATGCGTGTGGCGTTGTTGGGGTGGGCCAAGGTGGGCTGATTGGGTTGAAGCATATATTGGGCCCTTTACTTTTGAGCATGTGGGTGGACTGACTAGTGATGTTCATGATTCTCGGGCACGCACTTCCATCCCAAGTTACGGTCCTTCATTGTCTATCGCTGTAAGTAGACCTCTTCTGGTTAGGTCTGCTTGTGTTGAGCCTCTTGTTCCAAAAGAGATATTGATTACTCTAAATGGTGGTAGGAATCATACTAGTCTGGTTACACCAGAGTCTTTTGTAGGGGGGCCTATTCATCCTAGCATGACAATCTAAGTAACCGTGTGTTTAAGGTGATGAAGCCTGCGGTTAGGCAGTCTAGTATTATGTTTGGTTTGAACTTTGGGCCTCTAACTTCGAGAATGCCTTTGGATAGACTAGAATCTTTGAGCTTTGTTGTTGATCAAACTGTGGATATTTGTCCATCAGATAGGGGTGGGTATCCCCTATCGACTTGTGTGGGGGATACGTCTGACCCATCCTGAGTATCAAGTGTGGGCCTCAGTCTTATTTTATGGCATGATCTTTTCTAGAAGCCTTCTTCAGACACAAATTTGTCTTATTCTCACATTCCATGGTTGATGGTGTTTTGCTATTATCCCTCGTGATGATGTAATTGAGAATGGAAGAATTTGTGGGTGTTCATTAGTGGTTAGTTTATAGATTATGGCCTTTTTTTTCTTTGGTGGCCAATTTGGTTAAAAAGATCTAGGGGTGTATGGAGGAACCACCTATCACCTTATTGGAGAACGGACTATATATCTTCCAATTTTATGACTCGTCAAATAGGGATTGGGTATTGGAAAATTAGCCATGGCACATTAGAAGGAAACGTTTTATCCTCCGAAAGCAGTGTTTTGGTATAGCTTCTGAGTTATTTACCTTTGATAGAGTGCCTGTGTGGATTTAGTTTCAGCCTGGAACTACATAACTCAAGATACCAAAAAATACGCGATAATCTACATGTACATGCAAAATAATATACGATACATAAGAGAATGGGGGTAGGCCTCGACCCTAATTGGGTACTCAAGTGTTATCTGTGAAAATTTGTAAAAGAAGAGTGAGCAATAAGCTCTCTGAATGGTAAGAGTTCATAAGAAATTAACTTGAGAAAACCTTTGTAATAAAGAGTCGTCGACCGTAGCTCACAATATTCTTGTAGATAGAGACCTCCAAATACTTATTAATTCATTTGTAAATAAATAACTCGAAAGGTATTAAGACTAGGTGATCTATAAAACATAGTCACATGGCTAGGAAGCTCGTTACTAAACTTAAACCCAAAACTAATTATATTGTCGCAGAGTAAACTCGATACATTGAAACGAAACTTAGTCATATTATACATGAAGTTTCTTGACGTAGATAGCAGAGTGAACGAGTCGCACTATGCATAGGTAGACCCCAAAACATAGTAGAGCAAATGTAGTTTTATTGTGCATCGAGTAATCTCATGATACATAGCAGAGCGACTAGTCATACACGTGTAGTTCAAGCCCCAAAAGAATAAAGCACCCCGACACACAGCCCAAAGCCTATATATGTGCCAAAGTGGGTCCCAAAGACGTTATATATAAATCATACATATACTATGGAAACACTTTCACGTAAGCGTATCGGGCAATCCCCATGGATACAAAATCTAGTAGTTTGAAAATGATTTCTAATTGATAGTCAAAAGTTCTCAAACCAAGCTAAAATCATAGTCATTCTAAAACAAGGCCTCATCAACTTAAAGTCAAAGTGAGAAATTTCATACCATAGCCTAAATTCGTAAAATGCTATAAATCATTAAAAATGATTACAATTCTTAATTCAACTAAAAGCATAACCTAAAAACCTTAAATCACTTCAAAATTCACAAACATTGGTGAATTTTCTAAACTAGCTTGAAACTTGTCAAATGGGTAAAACTCAAAAGATTTCTATGATTCAATGCTTCATAAACTCAAATAATATTGAAAAAAATCCATGGTAATAAAAATTTATACATAAATGTACAAAGTTTTATGTAACATCCCCACTTATTTTTATTTGTTAATTACTGTGTGATTATATGGTTTACTGTATTTTTATTTGATTAATTGTCGGTTAAATGTTATTATGTGGCTATGTTATTTTATTTTCTCTAAGTTATTAAAATGAGGTTATTTAAATGGTTGATTAGGTAGTTGGAAAATTATTTGGGAGTTATTTAGGGTTTTTAAAAGTGGGTTTAGAAAATGGGAAAAGAAAAGAAAAAAGGGAATTAGGGTTTTTGAAAATCCTTATAAATGTATAAAGACAAACCCTAGCCACCCATTCCTTTTGCAAACAAAAAACCTAGCCACATCCCCTGCATTCTGTCCTCCCATCACCTAGGTGGCGGCGATAGTAAGGCTTCTTCACTAGCAACCCCCTTCCTTATAGCGTGATTTATGTCTCTCTCTATTTTACTCTCTCTCTCTCTCTATAACTCTCACGGCGGCGACAGAAAGGTTTGAGTAGCGACATTATTCTTTTTCGAGACAGTGGCAGTAGAGGTGTTCACAAGAGGTAGAAGACACGTGATGCGATCATGCTAAGTCACACATCTTTGATCCTCAACAAGTCCCCGGTGGTAGAGAAAGATAGTTTCAAGACATGCAAGGAGAAGAAAGAAGAAGAAAACTACACATGAAATTTTCTAATTTGGAGTTGGAAGCCTGCTCCTTGACGCCACACGCCCAGCAAAGGCACTTGTACAATGCATGCAAGCATGCGCGTGACTCCCAGGGCGCGCCCCTTGGCTATCGCCTCTGTTGATGCTGCCACATAGCCCTGCATGCACATGCCCAACTAACCTCACAGTCAGCATCGCCCATGTCCTTGCTAACCTCACAGTCGCCTGAGCCGCGCCTTCGAGAACCTCACGGCCGCCTATCTTTGTATTAATGCTAACCTTGCTAGCATGCCTCTGCCGGTTGCACATGCACCGCACGCAAACGCCTGCTACCGTGTGCTAGCAAACCTCTCTAGCTCCCTCGCGTGCGCGCCTATTGTCTTTGCCGTCGACCATTTGCCCTTCACACAAATATGTCTTATTTTGATCTCAATTGTCATTTTTTGGAATAATTTGACTTGGATATTATTTCGATAATCAAATAAGCCATATTAATTTCCAAATTAGAAAGACATTTATTTTAATTTATTTTTGCAATTTTTGCTTTAATTATTTGAGGAAATATTTTATTGCTATCCTAGAATAGAAAAATAGTTTATTTTATGCCTATTTGTTTTGAAATTTTATCTGCTAAAGTATTTTAGGAATAGATTTCCTTAAATGTTTCGTTTCTTTTTGTAAGTTTTTGGCTTCTATAAAATGCCAAAGCTCGTGTACGTTTGATAAGTTTTGATGAATGAATTTTGAAGTTTCATAGAATGAAATTTTGTTCGTTTTGCTCACGAAATTGAACCCTCCACCCCCCTCCATTAAACTTCTCTTGTGCGTTGCTTAGAGTTGTTTGTAAAGAAGCATTCAAGCTTGGTTGGTCACCAAACTTGTGGAGTGTTTTTTCGTCGGAGTGAATGGGTTTGTGAGTAGTTTGAAAGCATTCAAGTTGTCTTTCTCCTTGGCCTTGACCATAAATTTCGAAGGTCAACCATTCCTAACCCTTCCTTTTGGTTTGTTTGACTAACTTTGGGTTTTAGTGCCTTTGTATGTTTAGGGGTTCGCTTAACTAAGGAGTTCCTATCATCGAGTCCCACTAAAGTTCCTAATGAGTTGGCTTGAGTTGAACTTTGGTGCCTTAGCCGTGGAGACTTGCTTTGTAAACTGCTTGCAAGGATCTTTGCACGCATCATTTGGTATCAAAGTTTTGGCTCTAGGTCGGTTATATTTTTACTTTTCTCTCCTTTATTCAAAAATACCAAAAATTTCATTCTTGAGTTCCAAGTCTTTCATTGTGTTTACTAATTGATTTTTCTTGGTTGTGTATTGAGGTTAAACTTGCTTCCAAATATTGCATATATATTTATTGCTTAGTCTCACAAGTTAAACTCTTTTAAAGATGTCTTTCCCTCTAAACCAAGCAATAAACCCGAGAGGAAAAGCCTGTTGTTCAAACCTCAACCATTGGGAGAAGCTTGTTGATTTCCAGAATCTTGACCGATCTTCGATAGACTTTTTTCCCTGCTCCGAACTCCAAAAATATTAAAATCAGGTTCTAAATTAAATCTCTTCAAATTATCTTTTCAACCATACCTATTTCGATTTATTTGGACTCTTGTATAGAAAGTTACCACTTTTTGAATGCACACTGTCCGATTGTACAAAACTGCCGAATTGAGTATGTGATAGCCCAACTTCGATCTACAATATCTTGGTGATCCCATAAGCAAAAGTAGTTAAATTGGGTACCAAACGAATGCTCATTGAGTTATCTTTCGAACTATATAGAGCACATATGAATCTAAGTCCTGAGCAGAAAGTTATTGTCAAAAGAGCAAGTATTGTATGCCAAGCAAACTTTCCATATTTGGTTTTTATCAAAAAAGGAAATTAATTGGGAGATGTCTTGTCGATTTTTTCAGCCTTATTTTTCGTAAAATAAATTATTTTTGGCATATTACCTTGCTGATTAAGTGTACAAATAATATTCAAAAGAATACTTGGCCACCAAGGGTCCAAAATTTGATTTTATATTTTCCCCTTTGCCGCAAACAAAAATTCCAGCAATCGCTTTTCTTTTCTAAATTGCAGCCACCCTAGGCCCCTCAAAATCAATTTCCACACCACTCTTTTGCTTTTTAGCCTCATACCTTTCACTTGCCACTGATTTCACCCCAATCCATTGCCTATACACCTCACGCCTATACCCCAAAACTCACCCCACTTGTCTTGCATTTTGAGTTTATTATTATTATGTGGATTGCGGTAGATTTGCCTTGTTTAGGTTTTTTGTTTGATTTTGCACACACATTTTCCTAGAGTGCTTTAGGTTCGATTTTGTGATAGGGTCTTGTTGTTTTGTTTCTTAAGCATTAGTATTAGATTTTTTGCTTATCTAGAGCCAAAAGCATCTAAAGTTAGGAGTTGTTTGCTTGCTATAGTATCTTTGTTTACTCAATTCTACTCCAGGTGTTGAATCGCCACAAGCAGTCTATCTTGAGTGTTATTTGAGGCTCCTAAGCACCGCAAGGAGACTTCACATAAGCCTACCAAAAAAAAGCTATTAGAGAGATCCACATAGATAGGGAGTGACTTGAATTTATATATTGTTTCACAAACTGTTATTTGTGTAGCTTTTGTTGAGTCAAAGAAGATGGAGAATCCAAACAATTATGCCTAATCCTAATGAGAACACTTAGTTGTCAAAGGGAGAAGGAAATTGTGGCAGATTAATGAGAGAACTTGTTCTACACACGATGCATAGTTCAATCAACTCCATATAGTGTTATCATTGATGGAGGAAGTTGTGCTAATTTGGTAAGTATGAGCCTAGTGGACCAATTACAATTGGAGACCAAGCCCCACTCACAGCCATACACATTTCAATGGATTAATGATGAGAAAATTGAGGTAAACAAGCAAGCTCTAATATCTTTTGCTTTTGGTAAATAAAGGTGAGGTATGTTGTGATTTAGTTCCTATGCATGATACACATATCCTATTAGGTAGACCTTGGCAATATGACATGAAGGCTATGTATGATGGTTTTCTTAATAGATATTCTTTGGAGAATGATAATGGAAAGAAAACTACTTTAAAACCCTTATGTCCTAAGGAAGAGCATATTCATCAAACTAAATTACAGCATATGGCCGAGAGAAAAGAAAATAGGCAATTACTTTGTGATTCTATGCATGTTGTCCATAACTCTTTCGATTACAAAGCATTGAATGATCTCATGCCTATTGTTGAACATTGTGATTTACTTTGTGATAATGAGAATGATGATACCACTCCTTTAGGTTGCAAAGTAATTAATGCATGTGTGCATAATGATGAGAGTAGTGCTATTAAGGATAGATCTTGTGATGCTTTGCTTATTGATTCTTGTACATTTGATAACATGGTTTCATGTGATTATAGTACACCTACTCTTGTGCCATTCAAGCATGATGTATGCATTGATGTTTGTGAGTTGATGAATGAAAAGAAGAGTGAGGATGAGATATTCTCTACATTATTTTACTGAGTTAATTCCATGGAAATCTTGTTTAAAAATCCTTGCCTTCATGCTCACATGTTTTATTCTAGTATTTGTGTTTTCAGAATTTTGGAAGGAGCAAAATTTCCTAAGGAGAAGCGAACACCAGGAGCGATGACCCCTATAGTACTTCAAATCAAGAAAGAGCAAAGGCGAATCACTTACCATCCTCCCATGGCTTCAAGTTGCGAGGTAACTGTGAAACAAACCTTGATGTTGAAGTTACTAAGATTCCTTTTTGTGATAATTTTCAGGATATGAAAGATAAGGAATTTCAAAGGATGGAATACAATCAAATGGAGATGATTAAATATGAAAATAAAAGCACCTCAAATTTAGGGAACTTTGGAACAAATACAAAGGAAAGGAAATGCCTAACCTACACTCAAGAATGCCATCTTAAGTTTGATCGAAGAAGAAGGATTCCTTTCCATGTGCTTACAATGATGCATGATGATGATTAGAAGATTGCCCTTCAAGGTAACCATAATATGGTTTACTTGTTATTACTAATCATATTTATTTTTTGTGTGGGAAAACATGAAGCAATGACGTCAAAATATTACAACCAGGGGCAACAAAAAAAGGTGTCAAACACCAAATGGAGACCAATTAAAACCAAACCTATAGTGAATGGGCCAAGTAATTGGGTTTGGAAACATTTTTGGAGAGAGAAAGAAGTTCCAAAGAAACAATATAAATTGAGACAAAATAGGGCAGTATCATCTTTAGACTTCAAAGTTGCTTTGCAGGTGAGTATACTGTATTTGCTAGGTATAAAATTACTAACTTGACTTGTTTGTGTACAGGTAACAATTTATATCCGAGGACAAATATTCTTCAAGAAAAAGGAGATGATGTGATCTTGCTAAGCCCACACATCTTTGATCCTCAATAAGTCCCCGAGGGTAGAGAAAGATGGTTCGAAGGTATGCCACTAAAAGCAAGAAGAAGAAATTGCACATGCAATGTTCTAATTTGGAGTTGAAAGCAAGCGCCTTGATGCCACACGCCCAGCAAAGGCGCCTACACAACGCACACATGCGTGTGCGCAACCATGCAGACCGATATGCCCCACATCAAGAGCGCGCCCCTTGGCCAGCGCCCCTACTGATGCTGCCACATAGCCCTGCACGCACACCCCCTGCTAACCTCACAGTCAGCAATGCCCCTGCTAACCTCACAATCGCCTATGCCCGTACCTTCGATAATATCACGGCCACCTGTTTTTGCGCCCATGCTAACCTCGTAAGTGCGCCTCTGCCGCCTGTTTGCGCACAGCACGCCAACACCTGCTGCCCATGCCTGCACACACCTGCCAACATCATCAGACACCCATGGCAGCATGCACACCTGCACCCCATGAAGCCCCTCCCGCATGACCGCAAACCTCCCTTGCTCCCTTGTGCGCGCGCCTGCTGTCTTTGTCGTTGCCCATGTACCCTTCACACAAATATGGAAACCCATTCCTATTTTTATCTCAATTGTCATTTTTTGGAATAATTTGGCTTGGATATTATTTCGAACATCAAATAAGCCATATTATTTAAAAATTAGAAAGACAATTATTTCCCTTATTTATTTTTCCAATTTTTGCTTTAATTATTTGAGGGAATATTTTATTACTTCCCTAGAATAGGAAAATAGTTTATTTTATCCCTATTTGTTTTGAAATTTTGCCTTCTAAAGTATGTAAGCAATAGATTTCCTTAAATGTTTTGTTTCCTTTTGTAAGCTTTTGGCTTCTATAAAATGCCAAAGCTCTTGTACTTTTGTTAAGTTTTGATGAATGAATTTTCAAGTTTCATAGAATGAAATTTTGTTTTCTTTGGTCACACAATTGAACCCCTTCCCCCTTAAGCTTCTCTTGCGTGTTGCTTAGAGTTGCTTGTAAAGAAGCATTCAAGCTTGGTAGGTCACCAAATTTGTGGAGTGTTTCTTCCTTTGAGTGAATGAGTTTGTGAATAGTGCAAACACATTCAAGCTTTCTTGCTCCTTGGGCTTGACCATAAATTTAAAAGGTAAACCGTTCCTAACCTTTCCTTTGGGTTTGTTTGAGTAACTTTGGATTTTAGTGCCTTTGTATGTGTAGGGGTTCGCTTAACCAAGGAGCTCCTAACATCGAGTTCGACTAAAGTTCCTAGTGAGTTGGCTTGAGTTGCACTTTGGTGCCTAAGTCGTGGAGACTTGCTTGGCAAACCGCTTGCAAAGATCTTTGCACACATCAACACGGCTATTGCTGGTCGATCCATTGTATTAGCTTCCAACAACGGCAAGGAGTCGTGCAAGGCTCCCTCCATGCACGTGAGCAACGGACAAGGGAGGTTGGTGGAAGCACCTGGTGACTAAAGCAAGGCAGAGATGTCTCTGGCACCGTTTGCAGTAGAAAAGGTGGCATGAACATTTTGTGTTTACAAATCAGCGACAACTCATGGCTGTTCAGCCAGTTTCGTTTTGCAAACTGAGCTACTGTTCAGGTAGTGGCAGACAAGCTTCTCGTGGAGCAGAGTAGCGGTTCATGGACTTCAGTAGTGGTGGAGTTTGAGCAGTAAGCTTCCGGTAATGAATCTCCTTGAACCCTAACCCTCGTTGTGTAATTAGATATTTAGAATGCACATTTATGGTGTTAATTAATTTGTGTTATGTTAGGTTTCTTACAAAAACTGTAGATCGGGCCATTAGAATTGGATCTTGACTTTTGGAATTAAGGTAAATGGTTCTGCTCTCGGATAAGCCTTCAAGCTCAGTTAGACAATTGTATGATGCTCGTTATATGTTATGAAATTCTCTGTTAAGAATGATGAGTTGTTTTATGAATTGCATTGAGCATCTTTAGAAAGTTATCTACAATGTATATATGTTGGATGCCATGGGCATTGTTTATATGTTGTTCATCGTATGTATGTTGTTTAAACTTTTGGGACCTATGCACGTATAGAGTGGATGTTCATGTTGCATATGATGATGACAACCACCTCCCATAAAAAATAGGGTAAGTGTTTAGTGGAACCTGGCTACGCTAGCTGGGTACCTCTACCATTAGTTTGTAGTAAGATCCCCTAAAGAGCCCACACATGTACCTTAACGTGAGAGGCTATATGATGAGATCAAGATCATTATCACCCAGAAATGAAAAATGATTGAAATGAAAGAAAGATGATCCTCATGCATAAGTTATAAAAGTATGTTTGAAGTAAAAAGGATAGGTTCGAGTACATGAATGTTTGTGTTTGCATGTTTGACCTCGCTAGTTTGGGTAACTTACTGAATATTCTTAATACTCATCCTTTATTTTAAATGTTTTTCATTTAATGACAATAGTATTAATGGTAATTGATGAGAGTCGGTTGTAACGTGGGCCATGGTAATCATTGTCTAGCTTTCACACAAATTTTTTTTCGTTTTACGTCATGTTACATTGTGTGGGATATTTCTATGTTTTTGAACTATTTTAGTTTCTTTTTTATTTCTAAAGAACTATTCTAAGCTCTTTATATCTTTAGTCGGATTTTAAGCAAGTATGCGGCAACGATCCTAGTGAGTTTATGTCTTAGCAGTCGGGTCGTTACAAGATAAATTTCAATTGGGTAAAGCCAAATCACTTTCTTCGCCCACTCAAAAAATAACCGTAAATTCGTTGAAATCTCAAATAGTCCCCAATAAGCAAATCATTGGTATGAACGTGAATCATAATTAATTCCAAATCTCAAAATTGATGGGTTCATATAATAATAGAAATACTTGTAAAATAACCACTCACAAAACAATTTATTCGAGAAAGCAAAGTCGTAATTAATCTTCTCGATCTCCACTCGACTTGGAATTGGTTTGAACATAATATAAGCAAATTTTTAATTTCCAATTGAACATGATACGCATTAATTCAGAAGGTTCTAGCAAACATCCATCATACAATCAATTTAATTATCTTCCCATGCACTATTCATCTTCTTCTTTCGTTTCTTATCCAAAAAAATATTGCTCTTTTCCATCTTTTCTTCTTTCATTCCAAATAAGCTTTTCCTCTCTAACCAATAAATCTTTCTCTCTTCAATCACTATTTCTCTTCCCAACCAATTACTAAAGTTATAGTTTCCAACTCTCTTTATTTTTCCAAAACAACATCCATTGTGGGTCATGTTTAAAACCCCACATAAAAGCCTTAGTCTCCTTTTCAAACCAAACCCAAATGAAAGCACACGAGAAAAAACATAAAAACTCTTGAGCAAAATAAGTAAAAAGGACCCATGAGACAAATCATCCATTTTCATGCTGCTTGTTAAAACAAATGAGCTTACTGGGTTGAAATTATTTCCCATGGGCTTCTCCAATCCACTTTCGACCTTAACTACAACATCCCGACACCTTTCGACGTTACCGCGACATCCTCAAAGGATTTTGACAGGTATCTCTTCAACTCTTCTTCCTCTCCTTCTCTCTCTTTTTCTTATTTCTTTTCTTTCTCTTGGGTGGCTTTCTCTGGAAGCCACCTTCTCGTGTTATTATTATTATTGTTTAAATTTAAAAAGAGAATCTTGCTTATTTTTTCTTTTATTTTCTTTTCTTTTTCCGCTCATTTCACTTCATTTCATTTCATTCCTTTTCTTTTCTTTTCTTTTCTTTACGTTTCTTCCTTCCACATGCTAAGGGATAAAAGTTACAAAATCCCATGCTTGTCATCTTCAGAATAGGTTTATATGATGAGTTCCTTGGCCCCCTCTGACCCTCATGGTTAGTTGGAGTCGTGGAATGTACGGGGCCTCAAGACTCCTTCTAAGGGTCGTGGTGTGCGGTCCTTTTTAACATTTGTTTACGTAGATTTCTATTGTTTGCTTGAAACGAAGGTTCGACACTAGAATTTTGATGATGTTTTTCGGACTTTCATTGTGGAGTGGCAATGTGTTAGTGGTTATAGTCATGCAAACTTTGGTAGGATCTGGGTGAGGTGGAGCTCTGATTGATACAACTCTTCCTTTCTTCGAACCTTGACCAAGTTGGTTTATCAGATATTGAGGAATGTGTCATTTCAGCCATCTATACAGGTTCTTTATGTTTATGTAGCTAATACAATTGATGGGAATTCTAAACTATGGTAGGATATTCTGCCTATTTGTTTTGGGTCGTCCTCTCACTACAAGAAATTTGGCTTTTTCAGATGTTATTTTTACCGACGCACTGAGTAAGCATCGAGAGATATCATCTTTTGCCGACGTTTACATAAACGTAGGCAGAAGTATCATATATCTCGACGTTATAGCTAATCATCAGTATAAATATACGTTTCCCTAACGTTGTCTACCAAAATGTCAACATAAAGAACTGATGTTGTTTTTGTAAAACAATACACCGGCGTTGTGCACCGTAATGTCGGAAAAAAGATAATATTTACAGACGTATTGATCTAAAACATTGGAGAAAGATCACAAATATTTTTTTTTTATTTTAAAAATATTACCCGATGCCTAAGACAGCGTATGGGAAAGCTATAGCGAGCAACGTTCTTGCACGTGTGTCGGGAGAAATATTAAATGAAATGTTCGTTTAGAGGAAGCCGACGTTTATAATATTTTCTCCAATGCTAATGTTACGTCGGCATAGTGAACACTAAATAAATTGTTTCCTCCTTTCCTTTTTTTTCTTCTTCTTCCATTCTGCCCTCTCTCTTGCTCACGTCTTCTCTCCCTCTCAAACGTTGTTGTTCTCCTCTCTTCGAAGCTCTCCCAATGCTCCATTCTCCTTCATTCTCTCCGGCGGTCGAAACCAACTCACCAATTGATGGGCGTGGGTGCTATACAGTAAAATCCTTTCTTTGAAAAGAGTTGAAATTTTTGTTGATTTTGGAAGTTCATTGACTGAGTAGTTGTGTGTTTGCTGGTTGATTGAGCATTGTTTTTGTGTGTTTATGGCAAATTTCTTGCTATTCGTATGGAGGCTTTGAAATCAAATGAGATTTGCTTAGGGGTAGTGTTGTTTGATTGTGGCTGTTTGGGCTTGGGGCATTTTTTTTTTTTCAAATTATGAACTTGATTATTCTTTAGTTTGAGTTTGAGTTTGAGCGTGTCATATTTTGTTCATTGAGCTCGATTGTTGAACTTAAAAGAGAAAAAGGAAGTAAATTTGGGAGTGGGTTACATAGTAGTTAACTGCTATCACATTTAATAAATCCAACTTTTGATAGTGATGATATACAATTTTTCATGTCGTGTGTTCCATCTTTCAGTATTAAATTCTTACTTTTTCAGAATTGTGAAGTTATAACAAGTGACATAATGTAAATATTTGATGGAAACAAAAACAAAAAG
>JAOANK020209474.1:0-16274 GCA_026257165.2 Telfairia occidentalis
TTCTCTTGTGTACCTATATATAGAGACCTTCTCATACTGAATAACATAACTTATTTTTCTCCCAATCACGTTTTACACCAATGATCCACTGTAGGTGAAGACATATACTGACTCACGATGCCTACTGAATAAGCTATGTTTGGTCGTGTCACTGTGAGATAATTCAATTTTCCAACTAATCTTCTATATCTCTCATGGTTTTCAAAAGATTCTCCATCTTTTGTAAGTTGCAAATTAGACATTATTGGAGTACTACATGGCTTGGCTCTCAATTTTCCCGTCGTCTCAGATAGTAAATCAAGCACATATTTCCTTTGAGACATAAAAATACCCTTCTCGCTTCTTATTACTTCAATACCCCAGAAATACTTTAATGTTCTCAAGTCTTTGGTATGAAACTGACTATGAAGAAAAGTTTTGAGAGATACAATATCGGATGCATCATTTCCAGTGATGACAATACCATCAACATATACAAGTAGAATAATCTCACTCTCAGATCGTCGATGAAAGATAGAGTGATCAGACTTGTTCTTCTTCATTCCAAACTGTTTAAGTGCTTGACTGAATTTTCCAAACCATGCTCCTGGACTTTGTTTCAATCTATACAAAGATTTGCGAAGACGACATACTTTATCATTCTCCCCCTAAGCAACAAACCCCGGAGGTTGCTCCATATAAACTTCTTCTTGAAGATCACCATAAAGAAAGGTATTTTTAATGTCAAGTTGATGCAAATGCCAACTTTGAGAAACAGTCATGGAGATGAATAGCCTGATAAAATTTTATTTGACAACAGGAGAAAAAGTATCAAAATAATCAATTCCATAGGTCTGAGTATAACCTTTAGCAACAAGACACGCTTTTAATCGAGCAACTAACCCATCATAATTGACCTTGATTGCAAATACTCATTTACATCTGATAGTTTTCTTTCCTGCAGGACGGGTTACTAAATCCCAACTACTATTATCATCTAAAACATTCATCTCTTCTACCATTGCGTCATGCCAACCAGAATGAGACAAAGCTTCACGGACCGTTTTAGGGATAGAGAGAATCAAGAGAGCAACAAAAGAACATGTAGACGATGATAAATGATCATAAGAGATACAAGAAGAAATAGGAAGAGTACAAGTGCGTTTACCTTTACGAATAACAATAAGAAGGTCATCACTTGATCTTGGATCTGACGTCGAAGAATCTTCTAGGACAAGACAATTATCTGGAGGTTGTTGCCGTCTAGAGTAGACTTGAGTAATGGGTGGACGAGCAAGGACAAGTACCAAAGGGGGTGGATCAAAATAGGATGTAGGAGAAACAACGGTATAGATAAAGAGATCGTCATCCTCTTTCTGATTCATAGTAAGCAATGATGGAGTCAAGGGTTTGTCCTCAAAGAAAGTAACATCGAGAGAAACAAGATACTTGTTCAAGCTAGGACAATAACATTTGTATCCTTTGTGAACACGAGAATACCCTAAAAAATGCGCTTCAAAGATTTAAGATCGAATTTTGTCAGATTAAGACGAACATCTCGAACAAAATAAGTACAATATTTTCGGCTCAATAGGAAACAAAGGTTTTGTCGGAAATAAAACATGATAAGGAATCTTACCATGAAGAACAGATGAGGGCATTCGATTAATCAAGAAACAAGCGGTAGAAATTGCATCAACCCAAAAATGCTTTGGAACATGCATCTGAAACGATAGTGCAATGGCAGTTTCAAAAAGATGCTTATTTTTTCGTTCGCAACTCCATTTTGAGATGGAGTATATGCACAAAATGATTGGTGAATGATGCACAAGATGATTGGTGAATGATTTCATGCTTACACAAGTACGACCCAAGAGCATCAAAAAAATACTCACGGGCATTATCGCTTCAGTTCGAATTTCAGCATGAAAATTGCAAAATTGAGAAAACAACTCATAACAATTCTGTTGGGTTTTATATCCTAAAACTCGTGGTTTGTAAACATATTATATTATCAATAAAGTGGTTATTGAAGTTATTCATTAAATTTGTTATTGAATAAATTATTAAGTATAACTCTATAAATCCAATAAACTAAGAACTCATGGGTATAGTATGAGTACTTAAACTTTATGTGGACGCATAAAAATGGATCAAGTTCGAGTAAATAGCCAAAATGTTCTATAGTATAAGGACTAGGCTGGGTACCTTATCTTGGGGACATTATCGAACGCAGTCCACTATGTATTTGATACAAATGATGTGATCCTAAATCATTCATGTAGAGACATGCAAATGAGGCGTTTTATGCAATAAGTTTGCATAAGACCAGACCGCGAAATAGTCGTTGTTTCTTTATAAACGCCGTTTACTGTTAAACACTAGCCAATTTCAAATTGATGACCTTGGTAGCTCGATCTTAATCCTGAGCTAACTATGAACTCATGTTTATTCGGAATTATCCTTAGATGTGCATGGGTGAGAGAGGCTCATCATCGCCGGCTCGATAAGCCTCCCATTTCAAGGGTAAGACCAGGTAGATAGTTGGGGACATAGTCCTGCAAGATGAAATTCACTCCTACCCGACTTTAGAAATAGTAGAGAAGTTGTTCCCTTAAGTGTTGATTTCAGGTCTTGAATAAGGGGTCTCACCCTCTCATTGGCCCGAGAGGAAATCGGTTTGATGGTTGGACCACAAACCAATTGCTCATTAGAGGGTTAGTGGTACTTAAGGAGAAAGAGGTAACTCAGGGTAAAACGGCAATTTTGACCCTGCTGAGATTACGCAACCTGTGAAGGGTCGACTTACTAATCATGGTTATATCAAATGAACAAGAATATATCTATAGTGAGGAAAGTGCAGCTACAGGCTTTCGTGGAGTGACCCGTTAGTTAACGAATGTTGGTTAACTAAGTTAAAGAGTTTAACCAGTTAATCTCGAATCGTTGGAGCTCATGATCTATAAGTCTATTAGGACCCTCAGCTAGTTCACATCGGATAAAACCTTAAAACAGTGTGGTGAATAAATTTGACACGTTCAAATTCAGTTAAGGAAGTGAACATTAATATATTCGATATATTTAATGTCTCAACATTTAATTACGAATTAAATCATCAAAGAGAGTTGAAAATAATATTTAAATAAGATTTAAATATTATATATATATGAATAGGAATTCATATTCGAAAAAATTATTTTTTTCGAAAAATCGAAATTTGTGTGGTTTTAATATTATTTTAATATATGATATTAAAATAATTAAAATTAAATTTATTTATTTTTATTTTGTTTTGTTTAAAAAGGGAAAAAAAAAAAGAAAACAAAAAATGCAAATTAGTGGAAAAATCCACTAATTTGGGTTTTTGTTTCAAAAAGGTGAAGTGCCTTCACCTTAACCTTGCCACCAAATCCTCTCTAATTGCATGAAAATTACTTGTCAATTTTGTATGCATTTGATTCTGCTATAAATAGGAGGATTGTGTGTTGAAATAGGGGTTACTCTCTTGGTTTCTCAAAAAGAAATGCTGCAAAATTAAAGTTCTAAATAAGCTTAGAACTTACACTCTCCAACCACTCAAACCTCCCTCAATTCACCACAAATTTGGATCCCACAATCCGTTCTAAGGCCGGAGAATAGCTGAGAAGGTCCTTGTGGTAGTCCTAGAGCTATTCGTGATCTAATTCGTGAAGAAACAAGGAGAAATTTGAACTACAAAGATTGTATTTCTAAATCTCTGTTTTTTCTCCCTTTTTTATGCATGTTTATCCTTTTAATTGAACAAGTTAGAGTGCAATTCGATCCAATTTGTGGCACGTGGATGTATTTTACTCTATCAGATTCTTCATAAAATAGACTCAAGTTAGGCGAGAATAATCATCAACAAAGGTAACAAAATATCAAAATCCAGTTTTTGACACAACTGGACTAAGACCTCAAATATCAAAATGAACTAACTCAAATGGAGCACTTGGTCGTTTATCAACCCTAGGGCTCGAACTAAGACAATGAAATTTGGCAAACTGACACGAGTCACAATTTAATGAAGATAAATTATGAAACTGAGGACAAAAGACTAATAAACTACTACTTTACATAAATATATACTATAATAGTAGCTTTATTATCACAATAAATTCGTATAGGTGTCTTTTGCTAGAGCTTCAATTCTTCAAGTATTCTTTTGATCCATATACCTTCACAAATTCCATGGGGTAAGGACCTAAATTATTCTTCAGCACAAATTCTGGCCACCACAATTTGTTTTTTGCTTCGCCATGTAACCAAATTTCCTCCTACAAACGAACAGTAACCAGAAGTAGATCTTCTATCAGTAGCATTTCCTGCCCAACCTGCATCCGTGTACACTTCAACTTGGAAGTGATTGTGCTTTTTGAATAATATGTCTTTTCCAGGAGTTCCTTTTAAATATCTCAGAATTCTGTAGACAACTTCAAAATGAGTCGGTCCAGGTGCAAGCATAAATTGACTTACCATGCTTACAGCAAATGCGATATCAGGGCGCGTATGAGATAGATAAATTAATCTTCCCACGAGTCTTCGATATTGTCCCTTGTCCTTTATTTCCTCTACTTTTGCCTCTTGCAATTTCAAATTAGGTTCGATAGGAGTTTCTGCAATCCTGCAACCAAGTAATCATGTTTCTCCAAGCAAGTCAAGAATATACTTTCGTTGATTTACAAAGATCCCTTTCTTCGATCTTGTGAATTCCATCTCTTGAAAATATTTCAATATTCTCGGGTCCTTGATTTGAAACTCACTTGCAAGATTTTTCTTGAGATTAGCTAAGCTTGCTTCATCATCACTGGTGAGAATAATATTATCAACATAAACCATCAAAATTGAGATTTTATTATTTCCAGAGTGTTTGTAAAATATAGTATGATCTGCTTGGCTCTGAAGAAATCCAAAACTAGTCATCATTTTTCCAAAACGCTCAAACCAGGCTCTCGGAGATGATTTGAGGCCGTAAAGTGATTTTTTCAATTTGTAGATTTTACTGTAACTAAGGTCTGTCTCAAAACTTGGTGGTAAGTTCATAAAAACCTCTCTTCAAGATCGCCATTGAGAAATGCATTTTTCAAATCAAGTAGGTGTAAAGACCAATCTAAATTAACTACAAGAGATAAAAGAACTCGAATAGAATTAATTTTTGCTACACAAGCAAACGTTTCCTAATAATCAATTTCATATGTTTGAGTGAAATCTTTAGCAACTAATCAGGCCTTCTGTTTCTCAATACTACCATCTGCATTGCATTTTATAGTACACACCCATTTACAACCCATGGGTTTCGTATCTTTTGGTAACTCTACTATTTTTCAAGTGCCATTTTGCGTTAGGGCATTCATTTCCTCCATAACTGTTACTTTCCAATTTGGATCTTCTAATGCTTCATGTATATTCCTTGGAACAAACAAATCAGTTATCCTAGAGGTGAAGGCTTTATGCCTATCCGACAAATTTTGATATGAAACTTAATTTGCAATGGGATATTTGGTATAACTCTGAATACCTTTCCTAACAGCTATGGGAATGTCACAATCAAGTACTCAAGATAATATATTTTGAATATTTGAAGAGGTAGGAATAGAAGAAATGTTACCTGGTTCTTCAATTTCATTACCCGAATTATCAGATTGGCTCTGTGGAGGATCAACTATCTGGTCCTGGTTCCTCTAATTAATTTTCTTCTAGTATAAAACTTAAACTCAGGAATTTGATTAGTAGAATTATTTTGTGGTATTTCTCCCCCTAATTGAGAAGTTTCTATACTAGGCATAAAATTAGGATAGATAGGACTAGGAAGAGAAATAGAAACATCCCAAAAATTATCTTCTAATTCCATATTTAGTTTCTCCCGCCGAAGAGAATTTTGGCTAAAATAAGGTTGATTTTCCAAAAAAGACACATCCACACTCCCAAATAATTTCTTTGTCTGAGGATCAAAACATTTATAACCTTTTCGATTTGGCGAATAACGCAAAAAAATGCATCTAATAGTTTTATGATCAAGCTTTGATCGAATCTGAGTAGGTATGTGAACATAAACAGATCACCCAAAAACTTTAATAGGTAAGTCAAAATAAATGTGAGAAGTTGGAAACAAAATTTTAAAACAATCAAAAAGAGTTTTGAAATTCAAGAATTTACTAGGTATCCTATTTATTAGGTAGGCAGTGGTGAGAACGATTTCCCCCCAAAGATATTTTGGAACATGCATGGAAAACATTATAGCACGTGCTACTTCATAAATGCCTATTTTTTCTATCAGCAATCTCATTTTCTTGGGGAGTGTCACAAGTAGATTGATGAAGAATCCTTTTATCTTGCAAAAAATTGCCAAGAATTTCATTAAAATACTCGGTCCCATTATCTGAGTGGAAAATGCAAATTTTAGTTTGAAATTGGGTTTCAATCATATTGTAAAAGATTTTTAAAATGTTTTTCACCTCAATTTTTTTTATTAAATAAACACAAGAAAGACGAGTATGGTCATCAATAAAAGTAACAAACCATCTTTTTTTACTATGAGTCCGAATTTTAGAAGCACCCCAAATATCACTATGAATTAAATAAAAAGGTTTAGAAGCTTTATAAGGATTCGGGAAATAAATGGAATGGTGATTTTTTGCGAAAATGCAACTTTCACAATCAAAAGAGGAATAGTCAATTCCTTTAAATAAATTTGGAAACAAATATTTGAGATAAGGAAAACTAGGATGTCCAAGTCTAAGATGTCACATCATAATTTGTTCTTTAACAGAAAGTAAACTAATACTACTAAGATCCTGAGTTATTTTAGAACTAGAAAAACCTTCATCAAAGTAATAGAGACCATCCAGCATCTTTGCAGTGCCAATTATCTTCTCGAAGTCCTGATTTTGAAAAATACAGTGGGATTCAAAGAAAACAACACGACAGTTAGAATCTCGAGAGAGTTTGCTAATAGATAAAAGATTACAAGCTAATTTTGGAACATGGAGGATAGATTTTAGAGAGATTTTTCTCGTTAGTGGAATAGTTCCTATTTTCTACAACAGAAGAAAAACTACCCTCTGCAATTCTAATTTTTTTCATTGCAATACAAAGGAGAATATGAATAAAAAAAGGTGAGAGGAACTTGTCATATGATTAGAAGCTCCAGAATCTATAATCCATGGAGACGAATGACGACAAGAAAAAGCATGAGAATAATTTTCTGTTTGTGCCAACGAAACACAAGAATTATTAGATGGCAAATTGGTCGATAACAATTTTAAGATTTAGTGAATTTGCTCCATAATAAAAAGCAAAAAAGAGCTGAACCAAACCACTTAATCAATTTGGTCTTGAACCGAACCAGACCAGAATTGAACTGAACCAGATATTGGACCAAACCAGATATTGAACCGAACCAGACCAAAAGTTGAGTCGAACCAAATGATTTAACCTAAAAGGTTAACTCTTGCTAAATACAAATCCATAAAATAAACAGCACTCCTCAGCGGTGACAATGAGGCTGGCAGCAAAAACCGCATTGGCGGCGATGGCGATGGCGACTGCGACGGCAGCAGCAACCCTAATGAAGGCCAAGAAAACGACAATGTCGGCGACCCTAATGAAGGCGTTATGGCAGCTACACAAACGAGGCGCAGAAGGAGCTACAGGGGCTTTCTTCTCCGGCAATAACTCGACCTCGGACACTTGTGACCCAGCTACAGGGACTTTCTTCTTCGGCGACGTTCGAACAAGTGGTGGCAATACCCACTCACAGCGACAACACACGATTTACGACGAACAGAGATGAAGACACCCTCAGTCAGAAATGAGCGAACAAACCACGTCCAGAAGACACCAACGGAAGTAGGGTGCGCCCTTTGATAGTGGCTGCTAGGGTTCCGGTGATGTCGACGACTAGGGTTTCAAAAAAGGTTACAACTAGGGTTTTTAGAAATAGCTAGTATTTTCTAGCTCTGATACCATGTGGAATTTTGAGAATAATAATATTCTGTTATTTTAATATGTGCAACTTAGGTTCTCCTTATATAGGAGAGACCTATTACAGAAAAAGAAAGAATAATAAAGACATTAATACCAAATATTGACACACAAATGTTCATAAATACTAGATATTCCAACCGCTTTCATCGATGGTATATCTCTTCCGGTCTATAGTGAAGGTATGGTTGGTGGTTTTCCTGTTCATGACTGTTTTCCATTGTAAATGACAGGTTAGGCATGGTGGCTGTGGTCGAAGATGGGGAGAAGGAAGGGGGAGATGAGGAGAGAGCAAAAAGGAGGGAGCATGTTGCCAAACCATTTTCCCCCCAATAAGGGGTAAACGGCACACCCTATTACAAGCAAACTTCATGCCAAGGTACAAAATACTGTCCTATGTCAGGAATGCAAACTAACAGCCCATAAAATGTGATCTAGACTCTTAGAAACACTCCAGGACATAATCAAAGATTTCATGTAATCAAATTTAAAATAATAAAAATCAATTGGTGGTAATAAATTTAATTTTATAGTTGTTCACTTGTTAAAATTCAAAGATCGTGTGCGATTCACAAATAGAACCAAATGAAAAAGTGTTTGTCATCACACACTCGAGCGGAAAAAAAAAATTGATTCTCGATACCAGTGCAATTGTGCCATATTTTAGAATGATTCATCATCTTCTCATCTTTCTGCATCGGCATAAAGTTGACTCTTCTTAAAACAAAGGACTTCGGTAGTTCTTTTCTTCGTTTTGATAACCAAAAAAGGGGATTGGTTAACAATACCATATCTGCTCATCAAAGTTCTAGGACACTTCATAGTTTTTTTTAGAACCAAGAGAACATTTTTCAATAAGATTTTTAAACAAAGAATTAAGGGCAGGAAAGGAGCCTGATGACTCCCATGAGGGAGGAAAGTGGGACTACTCGTCGACCATGGCATAAAATAACGCTTACTCCACCACCACCCAAAAGAGACAAGTTATAACTCCAAATAAACCTACACAAAATTGATAATCTAGAGACCATAGATAAAATAAAGTTTATAAGCATTGGAAAATCTATTACCTCTGCACCTCGCCTTCCATAGTTACTGCCAAGCAGTGGCTATCGCCACAAGCAATTTGCCTTATCCTAAGACCATGCAATGCTTTAATTGGCTTCGGTGTGAACAAGTCACTAGAATTACCATGACCTAACCTCCCAAAGTCGCCCCTGGAAATCAAGTTAAAGAAAACGGAAGAATTTATAATTTTTCTTCTCCCATTCCATAATCAATAATAATCAGGTTTAAATACAAGGGAAAAAAAACTTAATGAAAAAGAAAAACTTAGCCTAATCAAAACCCTAAATCCTAATTCTAGCTCTAGTCGCCTGCAGGCATCATACACTGAAGCTCTAAAAGCCACATTGATACAATCATGATAGCCCTCAAGTCCACCGACTCAAGCCAAGGCCAAAGGGGGAATTATGAGAGAAGTTCAAAAGGCATTGAAGGACAAGAAAGCTTAAAGAAGGAATTCAGATGTAATTTTATCCTAGAAAAATTCCTAGCAATGGGCGCGCCCAGCCAATAGGAACATCGCTAGCACACAGCCTGCCACCAACCCCAATCGCCCAAGCCTGCGTGTGTCTACGGCCAGCCACAGTCGCACATGACTGCAAGCATCCCTATGCCCTATGAGGCCTCCCCCACACGCTAGAAAACCTCTCAAGGCAGCACGCCACACGCACCTGCTGCTTCCTGTCGTCACCACCCTCCGTCATCCCTAACAAATATAGAAATGCTTTCCTTTTTTGTTTTGCTTTACAATTTTGGGAATAATTTTGGCTAAGATCTTATTTCAAAAATAAATACCACATCAACATTTGTCGCTTTCGAAAGAAAACTGACTCCAAGAAGGTGGGAGGTTTTAGCCCCATCAATCTCAGTTCTTGCCTTCACAAGATTATTGTTGGAGTCCTCTCGGAGAGACTAAAAAAGGGCCTCCCACACACCAATCGATCTGGCTTCATTATGGGAAGGCAAATCCTAGATGTCTCACTCATTGCAAATGAAATTATTGAAGATTGGTCTATAAAGAGGGAAAAATGTGTGGTTGTTAAACTTGACCTTTAAAAAGCTTTCGACAAAGTAGATTGAGACTTCCTTAATGGCGTACTTGAGGCAAAGGGCTTTGGACATTGATGGAGATCGTGGATTTATTGCTGCATATCAACCACTAACTTCTCCGTTATCATCAATGGAAAGCCTAAGGGCAACTTTCTTGAGACCTTCGACAAGGTGACCCGTTCTCACCCTTCCATTTTAGTTTTTATTTTGGTTACTGATTGTTTCATTAGATTGATGTCCTTGAAGGCTTCAAGGTGAGACATAACCCCATTGTGATCAATCATCTACCGTTTGGAAACGACACCCTCTTATTTTCATCATACAAGGAGCACTTCTTCACCAATCTCTTGAATCTAGTTCACCACTTTGAGGAAGCTTCTAGACTGAACGCAAATAAGCAGAAAACAGAGATCCTAGGGCTGAATTTTGAATGCTATTTAGCTATCCCATTTGGTCACATCCTTTGGTGTTAAGGAAGGATCAGGTCCAACACCTACCTTAGCCTTCCACTTAATGAGTTAATGGTAAACAAAGAACTCTAGAATTTTTTTTAGTTCAACAATATGTGAGGGAGGAGATTCGAACCTACAACTTTTTGGTCGGGAGGTATGTCTTAACTAGTTGAGCTATGCTCAGGTCACTCTCATTAAAGCTACCCTCTCTAGCCTCCCCTATACAATCTCTCTCTCTTTTCCATCCCCTCCAAAGTCTACAAGGCCATTGAACGAAGCTTTAGAAATTTCTTTTGGAATGGATGCAAAGGGCTTCACTTGGTAAGATGGGAAAATATCTTACTTCCCTTGGAGAACGGTGGATTAGGTCGCCATAATATCAAAGAACAAAACACTACCTTCCTCATTAACGGGATTGGGAGATACCACCACGAGGTAATAGCTTTATGGAAAAAACTTATTGACGCAAAATATGGGCCTCCCCATAGAAAAAGCCCCACACTAGACCCCCTTACATCACTGCCAAGGGTCCATGGAAGAATATCCCCAAGGTACACAACCTCTTCTTTGACAAAATTTAACATAAAGTCCACAATGGTGCTCACACCTCATTTTGGTATGATATTTGGCTGACTGACGCCCCTATTGCAAGAAAATTCCCCATGATTTTTACATTCCTCTTGAACAAAAATGACTGGGTAAAAAATGTTTGGCGTCCGAAACCAAGAACTCGGCTTCCTAAATTTAAAAGAAACTTAAAAGAGTCAGAAATTGAAGAATGGGCTAAATTATTACACATGCTCTCCTCCTTCCGGCTCTCCAATGGTTGTGATAAATGTTTTTGGAGCCCTGATCTGAATGGTAAATACACAACCAGTTCCTATCTCAATAGCCTCAAACCCCAACCGACCGATGATACACAAGGTCTTTTTAAAGCTATTTGGAAGGACCCTTATCCAAAGAAGGTGAAATTCTTTTTATGGGAAGTGAGCAAGCGCGCCATTAACACTTTTGATAAACTCCAGCGTTGGACTCCACTTATGGCAATTTCCCCTCATTGGTGCACTCGTTGTAAACATATTGAGAAGTCCCAACCACATCTTTTTTGGTCAATGTACCTTCACCAACGCATCTTGGATTAAACTGCTATATACTTTCGGTTGGAAAACTGCCCTCCCTGTGGATCCCTCTTTTTTCTTTAATAATAATAATAATAAGAAACTTCTCATTGATGTAATGAAAAGATACAAAAGTTCAAGGTGAAACAAACTCCTAAAGGAGTGAAAAAGGTAAAAACAAAAGACAAACAACAAAAATCTAAAAATATTTAACAAGTTGAATAAAAGCATCTCCATTGCTATAAATGTCATTAACAGAGTAATCTTCAAGGGATTTGGAACGAGAACACCATAATGAAGCTTTAAATTTGGCAATGGCGAAGCATTCCTCCCATGATTTGGATTTCTCCTCGAAGATCCGTTGATTTCTTTCAAACCATAATTTTGAAGAGATGGCCTTGACGGCATTGATCCATATTAATTGACTTCTAGTAGCAAAAGAAGCCCTAAGGAAAAGATGCAAAAGATTGCTTTTAGAGATATCTGAAAAGACCCCACTCATCCCAAAAAGTCGAAATAATTCACACCAACAATTTAAAGCAAAGGAGCCCTCCCTATGGATCCCTCTAATCTTCTTTTTTTGGGGGATGGAAACATAATTTCATTGATAGAATGAAACTAATACAAAGAGAGAACTCATCCATGGAGTTACAAAAAACATCTCCAATTGGATAAAAAAATAGAGAAGTAGTAATTACAAAAGGGAGGAACTCCTTTAGCCCAATAGAGAGCATTAGAAAGAATGTTGTCTATGATTGCATCGGTGGTACGTTCCTCGCTTTGAAAAATTTTGTTGTTTCGCTCGGTCCAAATGGTCCACAAAAAAGCCCTATTCAAGTTCATCCAATCAACCTTCTTAGCGTTTTGAAAGGGTGATGAAGAAATGTGAGATGTAGCCAATCCGAGACAGACTCTACTAAAGTAAGAGACCATCCAAAGTCTTTCATGAGAACAAACCAGATCTTTGATGTGAAAGGTCAGTGTATGAAAATGTGGTTGTGAGCCTCTAGACCAGCGTGACAAAGAGCGCACCAATTGGGGGAGAGCATCAACCCTTCTTTGGAGGGTATCATGGATGTTTAAGCAAGCATGACTAATATCCCAAATCATAAATTTAACCTTTTTTGGATAGGTAGCATGCCAAATAGCTTGGTAAAGCTTTGTAGTCTCATATGATGCAGCAGTTAATTGATAGTAAAGAGATTTTGAGGAGAAGGACCCTCTGTTTCCAATAGTCGAAACCCAATTGTCCGGGCGGTTTGAGAGCTGAACGGATGAAAGAATGTGAGATAGATGAGCCCATTCAATGATTTCAGCTTCCGTAAGATTCCTTCTCAAGCCCAAAACCCATGAATTTTGTTTATTACTCCATAATTTTACAATAGATGCAGATTTGGTGGAAGACAACGCAAATAACAGAGGGAAAGATGTTGAGAAAGGGCTTTGACCAATCCAAATGTCTTTCCAAAAACAAGTGCATCTGCCATCTCCTACTTTGCAAGCAATATTATCAAAAATCAGATGGCCTCTATTGTTAATGTACTTCCAAGGGTTCTAGATGATGCTGTAGCTTTAGAACCAGCGTTTAGATCAAAGTTCCAAGGGCCATGTCTAGCCTTTATAACTCTCCTCCATAAGGCAGATTTTTCCACCTAAAACCGCCCGTGCCATTTGGCTAATAGGGTCGCATTTTTGAATTTGACGTCAGGAATACCCAGTCCCCCGCAAACTAAAGGATCTTTCACCTTATCCCATTTTAGGAGATAAAAGGAATCCTTTTCTTTGATACCCGACCAAAGAAAGTCGGAAAATATCTTCTCAATGGATTTAACAATCTTGGTGGGGATGTTAAAAAGGGATAGATAGTAGGTAGGAAGATTAGCTAAGGAGCTATTGATGAGAGTGAGTCTACCACTCTTCGATATGTGAGCGTGAGCCCAGTTGGCAAGTTTCTTCTCGACTTTTTCAATGATAGAGAGCCAGAAGCGGTAGCAAATGGGTTTATCGAAAAGGGGGAGCCCCAAGTAGGAGCTAGGCCATGTTCCCACAAAACAACTGAGCCGAGTAGCAATCAAATTCAGCCAAATTCAGCCAGTGATCCTCCATATTAATACCTAACAGCTCTGATTTAAGGTGGTTGAAACTTCAATCCCAAAGCTTCTTCAAAAAGTTGGATTATGTTAAGAAAACTAGTGATGCTTGAAGAGAATGGTGTCCTGCAAATTAAATTGAAGGTGGTTGATGCATAAGTTCCCTTTACCAATCAAAAAGGAAAGGAGATAGGGGATCTCCTTGACGAAGACCCCGAGAAGCTAAAATCTTCCCTCTTGGCCTACCATTGACAATGATAGAAAAATTTGTTGATGACACACACATCCCCTTATCTAGTTACGCCATTTGGGGAGCCTTTTACTCTAAGTATTTCATCAAGGTATTCTCAATCAATCTTATCAAAAGCTTTCTCCATGTCAAGTTTGATGACCGCACCACTTTTCTTTCTTGAATGCCATTCATCTATGATCTCATTGGCAATTAGGGAAGGATCAAGAATTTGTCGATCTGCCACAAAAGTTGATTGGGACTCAAAGATGGTGACAGGGAGGACTTTCTTTGGCCTATCAAAGAGAACTCGAGCAATAACCTTATATAAAAAGGTGGTTAAACTTATTGGCCTATTATCACCAACCCTTTTAGCATCCAACTTCTTAGGAATAAGGCAAATATAAGTCTCGTTAAAGCTGGCTTTGATGATAGCATTCTCAAAATAATCCTGGAACACCTTAAATATTTTAAATTTTATGATGTTCCAAGGCCTTTTAAAAAATTTCGATGAGAAACCATCCAGACCTGAGGATTTGTTGGATCCAAGGTCCTTAACAGCACTCCAGATCTCCAATTCCGTAAAGGGAGCTTCTAGATCCAAGGATTGTTCAGGGGCTATTGGAGCCCAATCAATGGGGGCTCGAAGAAATCGATGCCTCGTTTTCTTGTGAGGAGAGTCTTGTAGAAGCTAATAAATTCTTTCTCAATTTCTTCATCAAGCAAAGACGGTTGTCCAAAGACGATAGGAGCTCCACAATGGAGTTTTTCCTTTTTCTGGCTGCAACATCCCTATGGAAGAAACTGGAGTTTTCATCTCCTTCTTGGAACCACTCCGCTTTGCATCTCTATTTCCACGAGAATTCCTCATTTGCAGCTATATCTTGGAGCTTGTCTTTGATCAAAAACCTTTGGGTTCTTTGAGCCTCAGTGATGGAATTTGCAAGAGGTCCTCCAATTATTAAAACTTACCCGAGAAAGGGCAAGATGGGAAATAACCAACTTGGTACAAGTGGGTCCAATGAGGGGATCAGTGATCGTGCATAGGAGTTTGTTTAAAGTTGCAGGGTCGTTACTTCTGGGTTTTTGTGCATTTTGTGATTGTTATAAAAAAAGTAGGAGAGGTCCAGCTCTCTCAAAAAGCTGGTGATCTAGCATCTTGTTTGTTTTTCTGGGTCGTATAAAGACGTTGGATCGTTACTGTTTTATTCCTTCAATAGAGCAATGTCATTCTGTTCTGAGCTATTTGTGTGTGTTTTTGTGTCTCTGTGGTAGTTTGGTGCAGGTAGGGATCGATTCTGAAGCCGAGGAACCTACGAGAATTCTCTTCCTCTGCCGTATCAATGGCAGCAAGATCAGATTGAAAATTCAATTTGGAAGAGGAACGATAATCAGATAGATGTGAGTTCCATTCCTTCAAAGCTTGCTTAAGACCTTTTAATTTCATCATGAACCCATGTCCTGGCCAACCAACGAGAGGATGGTGATGCCACTAGCTTTCCACACAGGGGAGAAAATTGGGGTGAGATAACCCGGTGTTGTTGAATCTAAAAGGGGACGAACCCCATTTCTACATGCCAAGTGATCAGATGTTGGTCTTTCAAGCCTTCTAAGAGATGCCTCAGAGAATTTATTTATACAGGAGTCAGCCACCAAGAATCTATCAATGCGGGTGAGGGTAGAAGATGCTCGGAAATCAGACCAAGTATACTTTCCATTCGCAAGGAAAATGCCTAAGAGCTTGTTGTCCTCAATGAAGCGATTAAAAATGATACGACCTAATAGGGAGCCAGGTGCCATTGAAGTTGTCATTAGTCCATTTGGTAAGGTTGAAGTCACCACCAATGATCCAATTTTCATAATAGAGATAGGAAAGGTCAAGGAGTTCCTGCCAAAAAAAAAAACAAGCTTTTTCTTCCTTGGTATAGGGCCCATAGACCCCTGTAATCCAAAAATCATACCCATCAGATAGAGAGCAAAGAAGAGTAAGAGAATGAGCACCTTCGGTGATGTTGGAGATGGAAAGGGAGGGATCACTTCACATAAAAAGAATTCCACCTGAAGAGCCAGAGGCATCCTGAAGTTCAGCCAATAGGTCTTGAACTCCACAGAGATTTAATAAGTACTCGATTTTGTTGGCTTTTTGGCTCTTAATTTTAAATGAATTAATTTTAATTAATTAATTAATTAATATTTTGATAATAACAAACCGGATTTTATTTATTGACAATTTTAATGTTTTGAATAGTCCATTACGTAGAGCTCGAAACAACGATTCCAATGTCTTTTA
>JAOANK020209796.1:0-16269 GCA_026257165.2 Telfairia occidentalis
GCATGTTTGAAAAATATAGCTACTAATGATGTGTTGCATATTGGTGATTGTTGTGATGAGAAAAATTCTTTGAATGATAGAATCAAATTCCTTGAAAAAGAAAATTATGAGCTCAAATCTCTATCATGTGAATTGAAACGTGAGTTGAATGGTTTGAGAAATACAAAATGAGAAAATTGAATTTTTCTCTTTGGAATTGAAAAATGAAATTTGTTAGTTTGAAAGATAATAATATTGATTTGGAAACTAACAAAACATCTTTAGTGAAAGAGAAAGCTTCTTTTCTTCCTAAAATTAAATTTCTTGAATGTGATATTCAGGAGAAAAATGATATTTTTGCATGTGCTTAAAGAAAAAGAATGACTTACTAATAAAGTGCTTGAAGTTGCAAAAGAGTCTATTAAGAAATTGACTTTAGGTGCACAAAGATTAGATAAGATTTTTGACATGTGTAAATCTTTTGATGATAAAAGGGGATTAGGCTTTGTGAATGAAAATTCTTCATCTAGCTCTAAGACTATTTTTGTTAAAGCTACCAGGTATGCCTAAAGATACTTTATCCAATATGTTTAATCTTGTTGAATCAATATTTGCGCATAAACAAGTTCATGCGAGATCAAAATTGGTCCATAATGCGAAATTTATGAATAAGCATGGAAATTCTAGATATATGCTTGAAAAATTAAAGTTTATGCCTAAGTATATTCATGAAAAATCCAAGTGTATGCATAGTGCTAAATTTGTGTTAAATCATGAAAATACTAGAAATATGCATATGAAATAAAAATTTGGCCAACATATCATTATTGATTTTGCTACAAAGAAATTATTGCCTAATGTTATTTGTCATTCTTGGGGCAAAATTGGTCATAAATTCAATACTTGTTATTTGCCAAAAATGAATATTAGAAATATTGAAACTAAATTAAAATATGTTTCAAAATCTTTGCTCACTAACAATGAAGGTGTAACACTCAGTAAGGGAGGGATACATGAATGAACCGACATTGCATCCGAATGAGAGGGATCTTAAGACTATGCAATCATGGTTAAGAAAGGCTTAAAAGAATTTATAGTGACTACCTATACCAACAAAGTACACTTACCTTTTTGGTGGCTCAATCATAAGAACTCCAAAGTTAAGCGTGCTTAGTTTGGAACAATCTTATGTTGGGTGACCTCGTAGAAAATTTACCTAGAAAGCATGTGAGTGAGGACAAAGCATGCTGGAAGGATCTGTGTTGGTCTGTGGGAGCAGTCTTCACTCTCGCAAGTAGTTGAAGTAAAGTAGGTAGCGTGGCCAAATCGTAGGGGAATTGTATCAAAGGGTATCAAAGGGGGACTTGTCTTAGTAGCATATGGTTCGGGGACGTACCAAGCGGAAGCTTGTGGGCATGTAACACCCGGTAAGGGAGGGATACATGAATGAACCGACATTGCCTCCGAATAAGAGGGATCCTAAGACTATGAAAGCATGGTTAAGAAAGGCTTGAAAACATTGATAGTGACTACATATACCAACAAGGTGCACCTTCCTTTAGGTAGCTCAATCATAAGACATTGCCTCCGAATAAGAGGGATCCTTACTGGATTTTATGGAAAAAGAGAATATTTGAGGATAATGGAAAATTTGTAAATATTTTAAAGGGATTAGGGTTAGGATTTTGTGGTGTACCCTTATATAAAGATAAGTTTAAAACTCTAGCCATCCATTTTATTTTTCCAAAAAGAAAACTCATCTTCTTCCTCCTCCCTCCCTCACTTATCACCGGTGGCAAAGCACCATCTCTCCCTCTCCCTCTCTTTCTCTCGCAAAATACCTCATGGGGACAAGGGTGTTCTCCTCTGGCGATGGCAATAGCAGTCACTGCTAGGCTTCAATGGATTGTGGCAATTTAAGGCAGTGCGACGGATGAATTGCAGCAATAGCGGCAACGGAAAAGGGAACGTGCGAGCTTCAACGGCGCTGGAGGTTGTAGTTCCAGCGCGTGGATAGCAGTAATGGGTAGATCGATGCTTGGGCTATGTGGAAACAAAAGGAAGAATTTTGTGGGCGGTAGGGCATGAGCTACAAGACGGCAACGTTCAGTCAGTGTGTTTTGGTGAAGATGATTCCTTGAAGGCCTAACTTAGTTGTATAATTGGTTTCTTAATTTGTAATCTTGGGTATTAATTATACCGAACCTTATTTTGTGTAAGGTTTAATAGAGAGACTGTAGATCAAATCACTGAGATCGTTTTTGGAACTTTACAATTAAGGTAAGTGGCTTCGCTCTTGGATAAGCCTTCGGACTAAGTCATGTGATTTGTTTAATGTTATGTGATGTAATTTATAATTATGTTTATGCAATTGAAAATTATGCTGAGCATGATGTGATGTTGCATTGAGCGTAACGTGTATCATTATATGTGGATTATGGATGCTAGGAGCATCATATAAATGTTGTATTGGATGCCATGGGCATCACATGTATGTTATGTGTTGTTTGAGACTTTTGCATATTAGAGCGTATGTTGCATATCATTTGACGATGACATCATCTCCCACTACTGGGAGTCACTGTGGGTGGAAACTTGCCTACGCTGACTAAGGGCCTTTATCATCAATAGTAGTTGGGTTTCCTAGAGAGTCCACGCATGTACTTCAAGTGAAAGGCGCAAGGATAAGATCAAGGTTGTTGTATTGAGGATTCTATATAACTTTTGATTATCTTTTATGTAAAGATAAAAGAGTAGATCCCACATGGTCTGCATGACTGTTTGTGTTTGCATGTCTGACCTTGGGGGTCGAGGTCATTTATTGAGTATTTTTATACTCATTCTTTTTTTTTTTTTAGGTAATAATAAGGGCGTCCAGGGTGGTTGACGAGAGACAGTTGCATGATGGTCATGGTAGCGAGTTGAAGTTTTTTGCA
This sequence comes from Telfairia occidentalis, assembly GCA_026257165.2. NCBI lineage: Eukaryota > Viridiplantae > Streptophyta > Magnoliopsida > Cucurbitales > Cucurbitaceae > Telfairia > Telfairia occidentalis. Next base: position 2,916 of record JAOANK020209796.1, read on the forward strand.
TAGTTCAAATGTCTCCTTTAATTTATAAATTCATTTGAAACTAGTTTTGAACTATATCCTTACTTTGAGTTACTCTTTTTTTTAGTTTTTAATTTGGGATCTCAATTAAATTTTTAATTACTCTTGGAACATATATTTCACTAATTATATGATTATTTGATTTCTTCTCTGGAAACTTTTTCAAGCTTTTTAAATAAAGAGCATACATGTTAGTAACGATCTTAGGAAATTGAGTCCTAAAAATTGGATCGTTATAGATATGTTTTGTTGAATTTATATCTTTTTAGTGGATTTGAAAGGCTTGAAATTGATTTCTTAATTTTTCTTTATTATTAGATTATATGACGTAGAGAAAATATTGAATATCTATTTTGACATTTGTCATTTTTCACTAGTTATTTGAATGATGGATTTACAGACTTTGATTCTATACAATTTTCTCCTTATTGAGTTTTGAGTTTAGATTATTGAATTTTTAGATGCTTAAATTTTAAGGAGACTTTATAGTTTTGTAGTTTGAATTTTTTTTGGTCAATTAAATGTTTGATAAATCATAGTGCTTCCATGAAAATTTTATTTTGTCTTAAGACATTGTTCTTGAAATATGTAGATTAATTCTGTAGATAAAAATTGTTCCTTATTTTCCTTTGAATTAAATTAATTAGAATTTTATTAGATGTTGTTTGTGCATGAATTATGTATATTTGATGAAGTTTAATACTGTGTACCGATGATACTTGACTTTTTTTTTTTTTAATTTGTATGCCTTGAAGAAAAATATTTGATTTTTGACATAAATTGTTGAATTCTTTATAATAGGGGGAGTATTTATGATTATTTGTTTATTATCTTGAACTCCTATTGGTTGAATATATGAAATATTTGTTTTACTTTCAATGTCTCTTTTTATCTCAACAATTGATATTTTTTTTCTTAACAATTGGTATACTTGGCATGAAATTAATATATCTTTGCTTAATCATAAGTTTTGAAATTGCCCTCTTGGAATATTACTTGTCTTAATTCTATGTTTTTCTTGAATAATTTTTTTTGAAATGTATTGATGATTTGTTGGAGATAGATTGAGTGATCATGTGTTGTTTTTTTTTTTTTTTTAATTTCTATCATGCACAATTTATTACTCTTACTTGATGAATTTTGATTGATTTATTAAATCTCCTTTGGTATTATTGATATTTTTTCTTAAAAGGAGAATCTTTGATTTTATGGGGGTTATACCCTTTATATATGAGTTTGATTGATATTGATTTCCATGTTACTTTACTGTTGTGTGCGCTCTTGTCGCAAGGTGATCGCAACAGTAATGGCCAACATCGTCTTTCAAGGGTTTTTGTTAAATAAAATAATTTTGGAGTTGCCACCAATCATTTTGAAGGTGTGATTGGAACACATATTTAAAAGAATAAACTTGATCTGCGTAAACCAGGTTATGTTCAAGAGTCACTTGTCTATAGGAAAAGTATTAGCACCATACAACACTCATTTAAAAATGATTACCAAACTTTATATTGTTTTATCCAGTTTTTTAGAATGAAAGTCCATTTATTTAATTTTAATAGAGAATTTATTTTTATATATATATTTTTTGTCTCACTTGATCTTTCCTTAACTTCAAAAATAAAGAAAGGATCTAATCTGATGAGTGAGATTATGCCAATTAATTTATTATCATGTTACCTCTAAGAATTTGAGAATAATATAAGAATAGGATTTTTACATGATTTTCTTTAATTTAAAAAACGACATTTTTAGAGAATTTTCGTGCACTTGCATGGGAGCTGAAACTTCACGAAAACACATTACTCAGCCTTCAAAGATTTTTTTTAATGAAAATAGTTTTATCAAATGTTGATTTATTTTAGAACAAAAGGGATACAATTAAGCGACATAAACATTGGTACTTTTATTTAAAAGAATTTAATTTTATAAAAGTTGTAGTTTTTTAGAAAACCTACAAATTGATTTTCTTTTTCTTTTTTTTATCAAAATATTTTTTAAAATCGATCATTAATTTATCTCATAAATTTGAATTTCAAAAGATTGAATAATATTATCAAAAAGCAATGAAATCAAATTGTTTATGCACTAAACTTCCCAAGAGCAACCTGAGCAACGATGAGAGTGGTTTAAACCTGAAAGTAGGTGAGATTAGGCGAGGGAGGTGGTGCCAACCACACTATGATGCTCAAGTTAGTTGCACAGTAATGGAGAATAGTCAATTGACCAGGGTGTTTGCGCGTACCTTTTGTTTTCTGATCTATTTGATACTTATAGTAGAGTGAAGGAGAATCTTTGGAGGCAATTCCACCTTGTCTGCCGCGAATCACAGTGGGTGACAGCTAATCCAGGTGGATTCCCTCCGCGAGACCGTCCGGCGTCATTCCCAAACGTGGTGTTAATCTCAAGGCGATACCTACCGGGTGAGCTCGATGCTCGTAACTTCCTACCTCGGGTGCGTATGAGATCTCTTGGGGTAGGGTCGCGCTTTCGCTAATGAGACACGTGGTCCTCCACCAGTGGCCTAGATGTTGTTACTGATTTTCACCACAACACAAATTAAAATATAAAATCTTTAAGTTCCAACTTCCTAAAACATATGCGAATTGGTAAAAGATTTAATAATCAAATCATAATACAGTTTTAAATTTTAGTTTTTTATTTTAAAAAAATATTCAAAGACATTTTAATACACCTGCAAGGGAGTCAAAACTCCAAGAAGGTATATTCTATCAGTTTAAATTTGTTATACACCTGCACGAGAGCCAAAACTTCATGAAGGCATATTATTTATCTAATTTTAATTTATTATATGATACAGAAAATTACAGTAAGTATAATTAAAGACATAGTTGTAATAGATACAATGATAAACATTTACAACAACGTAATAACACGATACTAACATGAGTTATTAATTGTAATGTATCCATCAAATTAAATTCAAAATTAATATGCATATCAAATTTATATTAGAGAAATACATAATAACAAAAAGATACAAATATATTCTAACAGAATAAAGAAAATCTTACCCAAATTTATTTACTGCTTCCAACCCTATAAAAGGAGTATTGAGGAGAGAGAATCTTTGTAGAGGAACCCTCTATATCTACTGTGAAATAGAATATTGGAACGATCTCTTCAATCTATCTTGCTTTTCATGGGATGGAAAATGAGTGAGCAGAAAAAGAGATTTGGGGAGTAATGTGAGTAAAAATATGGAAAAGGGTGAGGGGAAAGAGAAAATGACTGACAATTAAAGAACTTGCATAGAGAAACTTTCTAAAAAAAAATCAATAATTCATTTGTAACGTCCGAGTAGAGGAGGGGGTACATGAATGAACCAACACTACATCCAAATAAGAGGATCCAAAGATTATGCAAGCATGGTTAAGAAAAACCGAAAAGAATTGATAATGACTACCTATACCAACAAAGTTGACCTTTCTTTTCGGTGGCTCAATCATAAGAACTCAAAAGTTAAGTGTGCTTAGTTGGAGCAATCTTATGTTGGGTGGCCTCCTAGGGAAATTATGTAGGAAACATGTGAGTAAGGACAAAGCATGTTGAAATGAAATATGTTGGTCTGTGGGAGCAGTCTTCACTCTCACAAGCAGCTCAAGTCAAGTTAGTATTGTGGCCAAGTCGCAGGGAAATGCCGAGGCTAGTAGGTGTCGAATCCATATTTTGAATCTTGGGCCTAGGGTATTATAGATCGTATTAGAACAAGACCTCTCCCAGTAGAATGTGGTTCAGGGACGAACCAAATGGAAGCTAGTGGGCTTGTAACCCCCGAGTAGAGGAGGAGTACAAGAATGAACTGACACTACATCCAAATGAGAGGGATCCTAAGACTGTGCAAGCATGGTTAAGAAAGTCTTAAAAGAATTGATAATGACTACCTATACCAACAAGGTGCATCTTCATTTTTGGTGGCTCAATCATAAGAACTCCAAAGTTAAGTGTGTTTATCTTGGAGCAATCTTACGTTGAGTGAACTCCTAGGGATATTTTTTTTTTTTTTTGGGAAAGGCCTGCTAGGAAATTTATCTAGGAACCATGTGAGTGAGAAAAAAGCAAGCTGGAAGGACCTGTGTTGGTCTGTGGGGGTAGTCTTCACTCTTGCAAGTAGCTCAAGTCAAATTGGTAGCATGGCCAGGTCGCAAGAGATTGCCGAGGCCAGTAGGTGTTGAATCTTGGGCCTGAGGCATTACATCCTTTGTGTCTTCTCCCTCTTCCTACCTCCTCTTCTTTAATCAATGGAGAGTCTTTTTATAGAGAGTATAAACTTGGAGAAGAATTTATCAAGTTGCTCCCCTTCAAATTGTGGTGTTGTACCATAAAGAAAGAAGAAAATGAAGAACGTGGAAACGAGGGAGAGAAAAAGAGACACGAGGGAGAAAGACGCATACTTATGGTAGAATGGAGGGAGAGAATGAAGGAAGAAAGTGATATATAGAGAAGAGGGAGAGAATGATATATATTTTCTTAAAAAACAAATAAAATATTGTAATCTATAAAAATCATCATTAATTTTGTTCATTATTTTACATTTTATACCTTTTATTTTTTTTACACCAGATGAAATAAAAATGAAAAAAGACCCAGATTAAATATGATATCTACAATTTACCCCCTTTGTACATCCTTGAAGAATTAAAAGGTGGACAAAAGAATAGATAAAGTATTTGGATGAGGATATTTTATTTGTTATTTGAATGAAGGTGATAAGCTTGTATTGGCAAGGACTTTGATCTTAGCAATAGGACTGGGTTCGAAAAACACTGAAGTTGAATGGATATATGTTTCGACCTTAATTTTAGGTTGGGTTGGATTTAACCACAATGCATTTTACTTTGTTTGACAAGGCTTCAACTTCATTCTTGGATTGTGATTGATTTATGGACTTGGAGTTGGTGTATGTTTCAACCTCAATCTTGGGTTGAGTTGGATTTAAACATAATGCAATGGACCTTGATATTGGATCAGGTTTGATTTTACGAACTTAGGCTAAGTAGGCTTCAACCTCATTCTTGATAGAGTTGGATCTAATTATAAGGCAAAGGACCTTGCTTGGCAAGGGTTTAACCTCGATCTTGGATCGAGTTCGATTTAAGGGACCTAGCCATGGCGCAGGCTTCAACCTCAATCTTGGATTAGGTTCGATTTAACCATAATGTAGTGGACCTTGCTTGGCAAGGATCATTGGAACTTGATCTTGGATCGAATTTGATTTAATGGACTTGGGCTTGGCGTAGGCTTCAACCTCAATCTTGGATTGAGTTGGATTTAACCATAACAATGGACCTTACTTGGCAAGGGTCAGAACTCGATCTTGGATCCGATTTGATTTAATGGACCTGGGCTTGGCACAGGTTGATCTTGGATTTGGTTGGATTTAACCATACTTCAATGAACCTTGCTTGGCAAGGGTTGAAGCTCAATCTTGGATCGAGTTTGATTTAATGAAACTTGGGCTTGACACAAGCTTCAACCTCAATCTTGAATTGGGTTGGATTTAATCATAATGCAATGAACCTTGCTTGGCAAGGATTGGACCTTTATCTTGGATTGGGTTTGATTTAATAAACTTGGGCTTGGTGCAGGCTTCAACCTCAATCTTGGATTAAGTTGCATTTAACCGTAATGCAATGGACCTTACTTGGCACGAGCTGGACCTCAATCTTAGATAAGGTTTGATTTAATGGACCTAGGCTTGGCATAGACTTCAAGCTCAATCTTGGATTAGGTAGATTTTAACCCAAATTCAAAAGTAATGGTTGTATAGTTTTGTATTTGATCAGTTTTGTAGAGACGCACAATAGCACATGATTCAAAATTTCAATAAGAAATGATCATATGACTTTTGAAAAGTCAAACTCAGAATATTAAGCACTACTTGTGCATGCGAAGAAATCTGACACGTCGTTCTTACTTGATGCACTGATAAAAATATGCAATTTTTCTTTTTTAACTTTTTGCTGGCAATGAATACATTGTTCAATTTATGCTTATGCAACCTAAATGATTGCTTACGAGTAAGACACTTGTGAAAATAAGTGATTCACCGATCAGCGTAAAACAAATGATTACTTTTGTACTTGCATTTGCCCCAATATCAATGATGTAAAACAACTTTTTCGAAACTTATGACTCTTATAATGCAATTATAGGGTACATATATGTTAAGACTAGGCTAGTTTGTTGAAATGCGTATGGTAAATGGAATGAATGCATGAGATTTATGACATATGGAGAAAACTTTAAATTCAAAGTAACTTAGACAAGGATTTTTAAAACCACAATGTTATTTTTGACCAAAAAAAGAGAAAAAACTCATGAATGAAATTTGGTGCATGTTTGCACAATAAGAGTGAATGATTTTGGTATGACTTTTATCTTTTGAGAAGAACATTTTGAGAGAAAATATTTGAACCCCACATTTAACAAAATGATCATCTTGCTTACTTTTGCTTTTCTTGTTAATTAAAATCTTTCATAGCAACCATGACAAACAGAATTGATTATTGTAGTAAGAAATGGGTACTTTTTTTGCCCTTTTTACTTTATTTTTTTTTAACGCCTTCATCTGGTGGGAAGTTCTTTTGAGGACTCCTAGGATATATTCAAGGATAATTTCACTTCTATCAAGTTTGATAAACCCATTTGAAAGAGATATTTTGAGATGAATATAAGATAATCAAGTTTTGTGAGCTACTTGGAGGAAATTTTGGGAGTAGATACAAAAAAGTTCTCAACCACATTGGATTTGGTGGGCCATTTGGAGGTATTTGGGATAAAAATTAAGCATAATCAAGTTCGGTGAGCTCATTTGGAGGAAATTTTGGGATTAGATACAAAGATGTCCACAACCATATAGCAATTTTGGAGCAATCAATATATTACTTTAGATAACTAAAAAAGTAATTCAAAGTATTGTCTTATTAAGTTAAATTGTCCCATAAACTCAATGTTTTCAAAGAACAAGTATTCCATGTATATACAAATAAATTTGACTTTAGGGTTTGTGTGAGAATGAGAGTTTAAAAGCAAGAGGGCACAAAAGTTTCTATTTGATAAAAATGAAAACATGGCTTAAGAGTCCCTTTTTTCTTTGAAGATAAATCTCTTGAACAATAAGAGATTTTTGAAGCATAAATAAGAAATAATAAGGATATGAATGACATAAAATAAGAAGTATCACCATCTTTGGATAATATTTCTAAGAATAGGCAAATTTTCTCAAGGATTTGTCTCATATATCTCATCTCATTTCTATGAGTTGACTTTAGACCTTGGCAAAAGATTCTTCGAATATGAATTACGCGATTACATTCATTTTGTTGCCTTGAACGAGAAAGACTTCTTCGCCTTCTAAACCTTTGAGCGATCTCAAAACGATGAACTCTTGAATTCCTAACTTTGGTGTATGCCCCACTTTGTGGGATAAAATAATGATGAAAAACTTCCCAACTGGACGACTTGCAATTTGATGAAATTGATGACTTAGCCCCAGTTGGATGAATCTTGAATATTTTGTCCCAGCCTGATAAGTCATTCGTGAACCTTGATGACTCGTTTGCGAGCTTGATGATTTCGCCCCAGATTGATGTATCTTTGCTCTTTTGTCCCAACTTAATGAAATCTTTTACAAATTTGATAAATTTGCCTCCGTTGAATCTTGACAGTTTTCTAAAAGTAATGATCTTTTGTGAACTTATAGACTTTTCCTCAGTTCATTGAATCTTGGCAATTTTGCCCCAATTTGATGAAACCCATTAAATTTTGCTTCACCTCGTTTAATCTTGTGCAATTTCCTAACTTGATGAATCTTTTGCAAATTTGATAACCTAGCCTCCATTTGATGAATTTTGGCAATTTTGCCCCAACACTCCATGACCGTTTGTGAACTTGATGACTTTGCTCCAGTCTATAATGAATCTTGGCAATTTTGCTCAACTTGATAAACTTGTGCAACTTTGATATGTCTCATAAATCTTTTAAGACGTCTCTGAAAGGTAGTGATTATTTCATTTACATTGATTGCTCCAGATATATAATATAGGTTTTGTAATGGCCTTTCTTTTTGTTTTTTTCTTTTTTGCTTTCATTCTTTTCTTTTCTTTTTCTACTTTTCCTTTTTTTGGCCAACCACAACCTTTGTTACAAGATAAATAGGATGGAGTCATGTAGAGAACTAATCATGTGCATACTACTTCTTTGTAAGTATAGCATTTCTTCTCTGTCATATGCTTGAAGAGATTCCACTTATGCTCGATGCTTCGCTTGTATTATGATGAAGTTGTATGTTAAGCGAACTCATTGAAAGAGATAAGGATATTGAGACTAAACTTTCAAGTTTACTACTTATCCAATTCTTAAAATTATTATCCAAAATTTATGGCTCACCTTGATTTGAAGGAAAAGAAAAGAGAAAGGATATATTTGGGCATGAAATAGAGATGCAAGAGAATTCTAAACATGAGTCGGAAGAGGGAGTCAAGATATAGAAATTATGCCAATGCAAGATTGAATTATGGAGCAATATATATACCTCATAAAGTTCAACATTATTTCATTACTTTCAGAGCTTTCTTAGTAATACAAAAGTGAACAATTTTGGGAAGGCAAAAAGAAAAAAACAAATGGTTTTGATTTGCCCCAATGTGATATGGGCTCATGAGTTGATATCATAGTGAACTTATAACATATTAGGTAAATTGAAGTAGTTTAGAAGTTTGCATAATGTAGAGAATGTCAAAAATATGATTGGGAGTGGAAAATTGTATATTTGTGTTCACTCATATTTGAAGGCATTCATTGCTTCCTTCAACTTTTTTTTTTCTTTCTATTTTTCTACATTTTTCCTTTTTGTTTTTTAGCCTAGTTCTTCCAAACAATGACTCACCTTGTTTGTCTATGATTCCTATTGAAACTTTAATAAACAGAAATAACAAAGTAAACAAAATGATTTGCTAAAAAATCACTGGAAAAAGACCATGCGCCTAAAAAGAGTCGTCCTAACTTTATGCTTGATTGATGCATGTATATGTCAAACCTTTGAAGTTATTGATTTTTAAAAGAAAGATATAGCTCGATTCTCACATATTCACACTCTTATTGATAAGACTTAGTTGGGTCTCAAATTTGTTCATCCTTTTATCATCATTCCTTGTTCATTTGGATAACTAGCAACACAATATACTATAATTATCATTTCAAAAGTCAATAAAAAATGAAGCAAGAAATCTAATGCAAAAGGGATCTCTCATTTAACAAAGGACAACACTATTAAGAGACTTCAAGTACATAAGCCAATTCACTTCTTGTTTCTCGGGTCTATAAGATGATTGTTGTTAGCACTTGGATCATTTTGTTCATCAAAATTCAGCCATCCTGCATTTATTAGATCTTGCACTCGGTGCATCAACATAACACTATTTTCAGTTGAATGTCCTACAACTCCTCCATAATAATTACAGCTTGCATTGGGGTCATACCACTTTGGATATGGAGGTTGTACCGGTAGTGTGGAAATGGGAACTAGTAAATTACTCTTGAGCAACTGAGCCCATAATTTAGTATAAGTCATTGGTATTGGATTAAAATTCACTTTTGGTTGCCTCTAGTCATTGCACTGATTAGGTTGTGGAACTAGTGGATTCAATAGTTTTGGAGTTATAGGATTTGATGGCACAAAATTCATGTGCGAGATATGGTTTATATATGGTCCTGGTTAATAGTGTTGTTAATACTTTTTGTGGTTTTGTCTCGACCTAGAGGCAAAAATAACCTCTTGGACTTCTTTTTCTTCCTTTCTGGGAGATACTCCTTTCTTTTCAAAAGTAGATTCAGTTGCAGTGTTAGTTATCCTACTGTGTTTGATTCTATATTCGATTTTTTCACCAATAACGATAGTGTCAAAGAAATTAATTGTTGCATTGCCAATCATGTGATCGTAAAGGTAGATCGCAAAGTGTTTATGAAAATAGCAGTCATTTCTTTATCCGTTAAAGGTGGTTGGACCTCCACCGCCCTATCCCTCCACCTTTAAGCATATTCTTTGAAGCTTTCTGAGCTTTTCTTCTCCATCCTTTATAAATCTAGGTGATTAGATGCCATGTGAATATTGTGCTTGTATTATTTTAAAAATGTATCTGCTAAATCCTTCCAAGTGTGAATGTGCGCCCTATTTAACTGTATGTACCATCGAGCAGCTGGACCTGTTAAACTGTCTTGAAAATATGGATCAATAACTTGTCATTGTGAACATGTGCAACCATCTTTCTACAATACATTATAAGATGATTTCTTGGACATGATGATCTATCATATTTTTCAAATTCTGTAACTTTGAACTTGGGTGGAATAATAACATTGGGCACTAAAGACAATTGAGTAGGATTGATATTACCAAATACGTCTGTTTCTTCTACAGCTCTTAATCTTTCCTCCAAAGTTTCAATCTTCTTATTTTCATTTACTAGCATCTCTTTATTATTAGTTGAGTCAAAATTATTGACTCTATTTTCATACAACAGCTCTAATCGCACCTAACAATGTGTCACCGCAAGTGTACTGGTCAGTTGTAGTAATAACGGCCTAAGAGACCGAGTATCATCCACAGGGAATCACAATTTCTTATTTTCCTATTTATCAATTAATTCTTTCGATTTTATTTAGGGATCCCACTATCATGCCACGATTCTAAAATTAAAGAAATCAATAACAATGCCCACTAACGGTGGATTAAATCAAGGGAAGGGAGGTTCTAGGGTGTTGGTGTGTTTAACGACCTAATTAAACGATCAATTTACTACTGGAATGTATTTTTTATCCATTTTTGCCTAAGTCCAGAATTTCATTAATTCGAGTTTCCTCTCTTGAGCTCAACCACCCTCAATTATCTATCATAACTCACCTTCTTGCAATTAGAATAAACAATTGGCAAATAAATTATTCAACAAAGACCTCACACATTCTCTTATCACTCTCGTACATAAAAGAACCTGTGTTCAATTCCCATGACATAATTTATTACCCTCTCTCTCGAGCAAGACAATAAATGCGAGAACGTAACAACTAATGGCCAGTTAATTTAAGGTAATTAAAGTTGGAAAATGAAAAGCAATCAAGAAATAAATGCATTCTAATAAGAAATCAACTCATTTAATGGGTCTTTAAATCCCAACACCCTAAAACCTAAGCTAATTAGCTATTGTACATTACGAGTTTCAGCCTAGAAATTTCAATAAAACAGTGCATAAACTGAAATGGAGAAGAAAAAGAGAACTCCTTGGTGAAATCCACGTCGTTTTTACCGTAGACATGCTTCTCGAGGTGTGAAACCCCAATCCCAAGCACTCCGAGACCTCTCAAACTCTCAAAAATAGTAAACCTTAAATTTTTCATCGAATTCCCTCGAAAATTGCACTAAAATGGAGCTCCCCAACCATAATGGCAAAAAGATGTATTTATAGTGAACTGTCGGCAGCATTCAATGTTAGTTTGAAGACAGTTACCCAAAGCGCACGTTTTGGGTGCACGGTCAAGACGCTAGAGATAGTGTCTCCATGATGCATAGGTGTGGCAGACTGGCGCATGCGGACAAGACGCCCTTGAACAACGTCTAGAAGCTGTTGCCTTTAGCATGTGTTTTTGTTGATTTTGGCGTCTCAACACCATGGCATGGCATCTTGTTGTTGCAGCCTCGGGTCTTAATATATTCTGGCCTCATTTCTTCGTTGCTTGGTGATTTTTACTCATCTTGGGCCCATTTTTCAACCTGAACTACCACGAATTGGTATTTTTGCATCTTACTACTCTATTCCTACGAATTCAACAATAAAAGCGTAAAAATTTACCTAAAAGCCCACAAAACTACTGAAATTTATGTCCTAAAATAGTACTTTTTAGAGTGCTATCAACTACACCAAACTTAGAGTTTTGTTAGTCCGAGCAAAAAAGAAAATCCAGACACATAATAGAGCTTCAATACTTGCATGATTAAGACTCCTAACTTAATGCATAGTGACATGTAGTGAGCATAATAAGAGAGACGTTTTAGGACATTCTATCAGCAAGAAAGCCAAAGGCCAAATCTTATTTTTCCTTGTGTGTGTATGCAAGCTCATCCCATTCTAGTCCCTACGAGCGCGGGTGCTTTTAATGAAGTTTTTCCCAAGATGCCCCTATTTTGGAAATAAATTAGTCTCAAGTGAGTGTTTCTAGTTTAAGGGAGCTTTTTCTTTCTTTCTCTTTCTTTACTTTTTCTTTTATTTTTCTTCTCATTCATTTCTTTTTTCATTTTTCTTTTCTTCTTCTTTGCTAAAAGAAAAAGTTGTATCACATTCGTTCGGCTTATCCCCGCTTTCTAGGCACTGAGCATCCAACTACGAGCAATGCAACAAACCCTTCTTACTTGCCAAAAAAGGAGCGGTGAAGACGTGCTACCTTCATTCTGACTTACACCCACTTCCTAGGCACTGAGTATCCAACTATGAGAAGCCCATCTATCCTAGTACAATACTCACTCTGCTTCAGTGCTTTTAGGCACAACAAGAAAGACAAAGTAACCTCTTTAGACATTTTTATGAAGCACAACACTTATTTTTTAGCAAAAGCTACTTAACTTAGAAGCTCACTCTCCAATAAGCAGCCCATTTTGAAACATCCTAAGTTCAACCTCATTAACAACACCCTAAGCTTTCAGAACTCTAAATAGGGGGACTATGTATTTAGAATACAAGGAATTCAAAGAGGGATTTCAGACATGACTCACATCAGAAGTATGCCTACTAATCCCCCTATTTCAATTCACAAACATGTTATAGCAAATCATAGAAATTCATAGTCCTCGACAAACATCAAAAATCTAGCCTAACAACACACAGTACTCAGGACATTCCCACCCCAAACTTAAAAACATACATTGCCCTCAATATATGAAAAAAGAAAGACGAAGAAAGAAAAGGAATCAGTACTGGCTTGAAGTATAGGACGGTCTACTATGCGACAGGCACGTGAACTAAGTACGATTGTGCTATGGCTCCTGAAAAAGAGAGAAATATGTGCAAAATTCATGAGATCTAGGCAAACAACAAACTAAAAATACTAACTTAACTAAAGCATAAAACAAAAATGCTTGGGTTGCCTCCAAAGAAATGCTTAATTTAACGTCTCTGGCTAAACCAATTCTCTACTCAAGGGGACTCATTCAGAAAAATTGTTGGGGTGGGTGCCCTAACTCTCGTGAGTTTTGTGTTTTTGTAATTATTGTAAACAAATTATTCATTTAATAAAATAAGATGTTATTTTATTTCACTTATAGTGT
>JAOANK020210008.1:0-16268 GCA_026257165.2 Telfairia occidentalis
TTGCATGAGATTGAGGTGTCAATCTCTTATGCATTTGATGCATGCAAAATTAATTCTATAAATAGATGAATTTTCAAGCTAATTAAGGTTCATTCAATTGTTGAATTTTCATGAATTTTGGTTTCCAAAATCCATGTGTTCTAAGTGTTAGAACATTTTTCTCCCATCAATGTCTCCCTCAATTTCACCTCAATTTGGATCCCACAATCCGTTCTAAGGCCGGAGAATAGCCAAGAAGACTTTTGTGGTGTCGGGAGGTGTTCGTGTTCAGATTCAAGGAGAAACCAAGGAGAATTCGCGCATCCAAGGTATGTGTTCTAAAATTCTGGTTTTTCCTCTTAAAAGCATGGTTTTATCTATTTAATTGAGCTTATTTTAGTACAATTGATCCTTTTTCCACTGCGCATGCATGTTGTTTAATCCTTCAAGATCGTGAGCAACGAGGTGAGGGTTGAAGAAATAGCATAAGACATAGATGAAGAAGAGGGAGTTTCTAAAGCAAAACCTACAGAACCTCAAAAGTCTACCACTGTTATTCCTTTCAAACCTCCTCACCTCCATATTGCAAAGATTCAAGCAGAAAACTCAAGTCAAGTTTAAGAAATTCTTAGACTAAAGCAACTTCACATAAACATACCGCTGGTAGAAGCTCTTGAGCAGATGCCAAATTATATGAAATTTCTCAAATATATTCTTACTAAGGAGAAGAGGTTAGGAGAAAGTGAAATAGTTTCTTAGACTGAAGAGTGTAGTGCCATCTTGAAAAAGAGGCTACCTCCGAAGGTTAAAAATCTTGGATCATTCACCATTCGTATCTCAATTGGACGAAAAAAATTGGAAAGAGCATTATGTGATCTTAGAGCTAGTATCAATCTCATGCCATTATCCATCTACGAGAACTTAGAAGTAAAAGAAGCAAGACCTATCATTGTCACACTTCAACTGGCTTACAGGTCAATTACATATCCTGAAGGTAAGATTGACGATATTCTAATACAGGTTGACAAGTTCATATTCCCACCGAATTTATCATTTTGAACTAGAAACTGATAAGGATACCTATAATCTTGGGAAGATCTTTCGTAGGCACAGGAAGAACATTGATCGATATTTGTTGGTTATTTTAACAAAGTATAAGTGTACACTCTGAAGTTGTAGTAAACATGGTCATAAATTAACAAAATTAATCCTCAAAAGCTACTGTTTAGAAGAATAATGGTAACTAAATTTCAATTGGTTAAAAGACCAAAGATAGACTTAAAGAGATTGAGAGGTAAATTTTAGAAGGTTGTTTAATGAGAATTTTGAGCAAATTTAATAAAGGCAGGCTCAGGTTAGGGAATTCATTTACTGATTGCTACAGAATGCTATAACATTTATGTACTGACTTAATACCACAGAACAACTCTTGTGCTTCTTCTGAAGTCACACTTCTAGTTCATTTTCATGCTCTAAGTTAATCCTTAAGCTCTAGTGTTCTTTTTAGTGCATTGTGGACAGACTATTTCTAGCTCACTCACAAATCCATAAATAGATTCAGCTAATGAGAGAGTTAAAGGGATGGATTAGTACTTCCTTTTCCAAGTTCATACTAAAAAGCAAAATGTAGAGATGACCAATCAATACAATCTAATTGAGCAAGAGAAAATTCAATAACACTCTTTAAATAGACAGCTAAGAGCTACTATACATCCTTATAACCATTCAACAAAATCGAATCCCTAACCCTTGCCTTAAAGTACTTAGTTCATGCTCAAATGTAAAGAAAAACAACTAACTAAAATTAGTCCAAACATTATTAAAGAAACTTTAAAATCCGATTGTTGAATTATTACAAGAGAAATGATGTTTAACTTTAACTACAAATAAAGAAAGGAGAGATGAAGACAAAAGGTGTGGAGGGAGAGAGTGAGAGAAGCCTTCTTTCCAAAAGTGTCTTCCTCCCAGAGATATTCTTCTTCTCTTCCTTTCCTTCTTGGGAAATTTCTTCTAGGAAAGCTCTCCCAATCCCCTGTCTCCTCCAAAAAAAAGAGGAAAGTGAAATCAGCTGCTTGGATCCATGAATGGAGGCTCCCCCTTTTTCTTTTATTCTTCTTTTTCCATCTTATCCACTTTCGCAATCAAGGAAGGGCGAAATTGGCCAATGTTTCCACATGGAGCTCTATTACTGGTTCTTTCTACTGGATCACGTGCTAAATGCTAGCTCAATTAATGAAGCTCCACGTCTCTGCCCCTTTCTTCCAACTCAATAATGCAGTAGGAATTTCTTCTGCCAACTGGGATGCTACAACAAAATTAGCATTTTAACACAGATCAGTCATATTTTTTTTTTAAGTTCATTCACTTAACCATTAACACAATAATCACCAATTCATTAGCACAATAGTGATAAACCACATAATTTAAGCTCAAAAGGTATCAAAAGGCCATTCATGATTCATAATGCACTTAAAGTACATCCAACTTAACTCTTATTCTAAGAGTTAACAATATTAAAAAACAAAGGTTAACCATGAGAGCTCATGACCAAGAGGTAAACTTTCGTGTGTTCGATGCCATTAGATACCCAGCAGAAGTAGAGGAATGTTCAGCAATTCAATTGTTGGAGGAACGCATATCCGAAACAAAATTACAAGAACAATATATTCAGTAGTTTGGGGATGCTATGTTCTTGGATGCCATTTGTGAGAGAATGCTTTTGAGACCTCAAATATAGAGGTATGTGAGATTTCTTATTATAAGAAAACATTTGAAACTCTTGATTTGAATGACTGGAAATCTCCACCCATTAAACCATCTGTTGAAGAGCTACCACAGCTAGAGTTGAAACCATTTCCATTGCATTTAAACTATGATTATCTTAGTGAGAAGGAAACATTACCAATCATTATTGTAGCAAATTTATTGCCAAACGACGAAGATCGATTAATTCAATTGTTGAAGCAATACAAGAAGGCAATTGGCTAGACACTACTAGACACTAATACACATTTGAGGCATCACCCCATCTTTTTGTATGCATAAGATTACTTTGGAAGATGGAAATTTTAAATCTGTAGGGCAGTAAAGGAGGCTGAATCCAACCATGAAAGAAGTTGTGAAGAAAGAAGTCATCAAATGTTTAGACGTTGGAATCATTTATCCTATTGCAGATAGTAATTGGGTAAGCTTCGTTCAGTGTGTGCCCAAGAAAGGAGGAATGACAGTGATCACGAATGAAGCCAACAAACTTACTTCTACTAAGACAATGACTGGTTGGAGGATTTGTATGGATTACAAGAAGCATAACCCATCTAATGTAAGGATCACTTCCCTTTACCTTTTATCGATCAAATGTTGGATAGGCTCGCAGGTCAGGCTTACTATTATTTTCTAGATGGTTATTCTGGGTATAACTAAATTAAAATAGCCCCATTTGATCAAAAGAAAACCACATTTACTGTCCCCTATTTGTTGTTAGGAGGACACCCTTTGGTCTCTGCAATGCTCCAACAACTTTCTAGACTTCTATGATAGCGATATTCTCTAATATGGTCGAATCACATATAGAAGTGTTAATGGATGATTTCTCAGTCTTTGGGAATTCATTCACCACCTGTTTGAAAACTTTGAGTAAAATTCTGGAAACATGTAATGAGACAAAATTTGGTTTTGAATTGGGAAAAATGTCACTTCATGGTGATAGAGGGCATTGTTCCAGGCCATAAGATTTTTGAAAAAGAAATAGAAGTGGATAGATCAAAGATTGAAATCATGAAGAAGATGGAACCACCAAATTTTGTTAAAGGAAGTAGGAGTTTCCTTGGCCATGCAGGTTTTTACTAAAGGTTCATCAAGGATTTTTGTAAAATCTCTAAACCTTTTAGCAGGTTATTAGAAGGTAACCGATCTTTTTAGTTTCATGCAGATTGTTTAAAAGCTTTTTCGGCGTTGAAGAAGGCATTGATCACTGCACAAATCATTTCATCACCCAATTGGAGTTATCCTTCGATTTGATGTGTGATGCAAGTGATTATTCTATTGGAGCAATGTTGGGGCAGAAGCATGACAAGATGCTTCATTCGATTTATTATGCCAGCAAAACTTTAAATCAAGCACAATTTAATTACACAACTACAGAGAATGAGGTTTGTAGTTTTTGCTTTTAAAAAGTTTAGATCATATTTGGTAGGCTCCAAAGTTACTATTTTACAGATCATGCACCAATTTGCTACCTATTGGCAAAGAAAGATGCAAAGCCATGACTTACCAGATGGATACTTCTACTACAAGAGTTTTACATGGAGATTAAAGACAAGAAAGGTTCGATGAACTATGTTGCAGATCATTTGTCAAGAGTTGAGCAAACAAAAGAAATATTGCAACAACCAGAAATCTGAGACTGTTATCTAGATGAGCAATTGCTTATAGTAGGCCAAATTACAAATGTTGAATTACCATGGTTTGTAGATATTACTAACTCTTTAGCTGCATGTTTAATACCTTTAGAATTGACGTAGCAACAACTAAAGAAATTTCTACATGATGTGTGTTTCTATTTTTGGCATGATCCATTTGTATACAAACAGTATACTGATGGGACAATACGAAGGTTCGTTTCTCAGTTAGAAGTTTCAGCTATACTGGAGCATTGTCATACAACACCCTCTGGAAGACATTTTTTAGGGCAACAAAGCACAGCTAAAGCATTGCAATTAGGTTACTTTTGGCCATCAATGTTCAAATATGCTTACATATTCAGTAAGACATGTGATAAGTGCCAATCGAAGGGAAATTTTGGAGTCGAGGATGAGATGTTGTTGACGTTTATTTTAGAAATTAAGCTATTTGACATCTGTGGGATTGATTTTATGGGACATTTCCCCCCATGAAACGACAACTCTTACATTTTGCTAGTTGTTGACTATGTGTCAAAATGGGTAAGCAAAAGCTTGTTCTCAAAATGATGCTAAAACAGTTTCAAAATTTCTTCAAAACAATATCTTTACTGCTTTTGGAGCTCCACGTGCTCTAATATGCAATGAGGGATCTCATTTTATTAATATGATCCTAAGTAATTTATTAGCAAACTATGGTGTTAAGCACAAAGTGTTCACACCTTAACACCCACAAGCCAATGGTCAAGTTGAGGTTTCCAATAAGGAAATTATAAGAATCTTAGAGAAGGTTGTTAACCCAACTAGGAAGGATTGGTCTTTTAGATTATCAAACGCTCTCTGGGCCTATAGAATTGCATTTAAGACACATTTAGGAATGTCTCCTTACAAGTTAGTCTATGGCAAGGCATGTCATTTGCCCCTGGAGTTAGAGCACAAGACTTTCTGGGCTCTAAAGAATCTGAATTTTGACACCACAGCAGCTGGAGAATTGAAATTTCCACAGTTAAATGAATTGGAAGAACATCGTCATTTACGAAAATGCTAAAATGTACAAGAAGAAAACTAAAGTATGGCAAGATAGGAAATTGATTCCAAAGAATTTTGAGAAAGGTCAACAATTGTTGCTGGGCAACTCAAAACTTAAACATTTTACTAGAAAATTAAAGTCTCATTGGTCAGGACCCTTCATTATTTTGGAAGTATTCCCACATGGATCTGTCATGTTGAGAGATGAAAAAGATGGAAGAAAGTTCAATGTGAATGGACAAAGGATCCAGCCTTATAGGGGAGAGAACTTTTTTCATAAAAGTACTTCTCTCCAATTGCTACGAAATTGACAAAGCAAAAAGATTGCGGGAGCAATATCCAAGCATAACGATAAATTATTTTCTCTCCCCCTTTTTTTAAAAATTTTTTCATTTGTTTTAGTTTAGGAATAATTTTCTCTAGAATATTTTAAATTTGAAGTTGATTTATTTTTCTTAAGTTAAATTTGATTTCATAGGATTTGCATTTATTTTATTCCGTATTTTTTTTAATTTGAAAAGAAATTTCCATTTGATTTTTAAATTTCTTTTTTAATTTAAAAATTAAATTTGAATTAACGATTTTATTAGCGCAATAGTCAAATTCAAAAATAATAAAATAAAATCTAATTTCAATTTTAATTTTCCATAATTATCTCTAATTAAAATTTCGATTTATATTTTGTAGATAATTATGTCAAAGAAAAAAGGGGATTCGCAGGATTTGAGGTAACAATAACATTGAGGAGAGAGAGCAAATATTTTGAAAATTATTTTCACCTGACATAATTAATGCCCTAATGTCTCTTTTGCAGGAATCAGAAATTTTGACAGAGCAAAATCAAAAGAGATTCGTTGCAATATTTTATTCTCGCATAAATTAATGACTAACCCTGGTGAATTGTTCCTATTTATATTCCTTAATTTCATCCTCTCTTCATCTTTTACCCAAATTACTTTCTTCTTGCTTTCGAAAGGTAAGCCTTGACAAAGCAACGACCATGCCTCCTCAAAAAAGAACAATGAAACTATGGAACTATGATGCAGACCTTCTGCTTGATGCTCTTGCATCTCCTCCAGTAGAAGAAACTATTCCTTTGATCACACTGCCCAATGCGTTACTGCAACTGCAAGAGTCAATCATAGAAATAAAACGTCTTAAGAGACCAAGTATCATCCACTGGGAATCAAGATTTCTATTTCTAAAGTTATCAATTAATCCTTTTGATTTTATTTAGGGAACTCAATGCCATGCCATAATTCTAAATTAAAGAAAGCAATAAAGAGACACACTAGCGGTGGATTAATCAAGGGAATGAAGGTTCTACGGTGTTGGTATATTTAACAACCTAATTAAACGATCAATTTACTAAAGGAAGACATTTTCTTTTCAAATTACCTAAGCTAGAATTTCATTAATTCAGGTTTCCTCTCTCGAGCTCAACCACTCTCATTTATCTATCCTAATTCAATTTCTTGCACTTAGAACATACAAATGGAATACAAATTATTCAAGAACAACCTCACATGTTCTCCTAGCTATCACTCACGTGGATAAAAGAACTTATGTTCAACTTTCGTGGCCTAACTTATTACCCTGTCACTCGAGCAAGACAATAAATGCAGCATCCACAAAACTAATGGCCAATTAATTGTAGACATTAAAAGCTGAAAATTTAAAGGCAACAAAGAAATAATTGCATTCTAACAATAAATAAATCCATTAAACAAGTCTTTCAATCCCAACACCCTAAAACCGAAGGTATTTAGCTACTGTACATCATGATTTGCAGCCCAAAAAATAAACAAAAACATAGCAAAATTCAATATCGAGAAGAAAGAGTGAACTCCCGAATCAAATCTATGCCATTTCCACTATAGACACACTTCTCGAGGTGTAAAGACTCGCCCCAAGCATTTCGAGACCTCCGAAAAGCTCAAGAACAGTGACCCACAAAGTTTTCTATCGAATCCCTTAAAAAATCGCAACCAAATCGAGCTCTCCCAACCCTAGCAGCGTAAATAATGTTATTTAGAGTCCATTGGCAGTGTTGAGACACTAGAAGACAGCATCTCGATGCTGGCCCGATCTCAAACAACCCAAAACACGCATTTTGGGGCACGTAGTCAATAGGCAGTAGCATTGAGATGCTTGAAGTAGCGTCTCATCACTACTTCGCAGGCGATAGATGGAGTATGCGTCTAGCAATTGCGCGCATGTGTAGCGTCAAGCAGGCATTGAGCTGCGTCTCAACATCACCTGCTATCCAAGCGTGCGACGGTCTTGTGCACGCGCATCATGTGGAGCATCGAGTAGTTTCTCGACGCTTCCTGCTAGTGTCCATGGAGGAGTGCCTGAATGTTGTCATTCCAATGCACGCATGGTCTTTTGCACATAAATTTTGGGCATCTCAATGCCATGCCCAGCATTGAAACGCTCAACCTTGGGTCTTCACTTTATTTGACCCCATTTCTTCGTTCCTGGTCCAAATTTGCTCTTCTTGGGCCATTTTTCAATCCATATTTTCACCTCCAAAAGCTCGGTTCCTACAGATTCAATAATAAAAGCATTAATGTACACCTGAAAGCGCACAAAACGACTAGAATTTAGGTCCTAAAATAGCACTTTTTAGAGTTCTATCAACTACCCTAAACTTAGAGTTTTGCTAGTCTAGAGCAAAAATAAAATTCAAACATATAAAAGAACTTCAATTCTTGCATAATTAAGACTCTTAATTCAATGCAAAGTGACATGTACTGAGCACAATAAAAGAAATGTTCATGCATATTCTATCAATAAGAAAGTCAAAGGCCAGTTTTTATCCTTACTGGTGTGTGTGTGCAAGCCATCCCATTCGAGTCCTTACAGCCCGAGGTGCATTTAATGAAGTTTTTTCCAAGATACCCCCACTATGTCATTAAATTATTTTAAAGCGAGTGTTTCTAATTTAAGATACCTTATTTTATTTTATTTTTTCTCTTTTCTTCTTTTTTTTTTCTTTTTTCTTTCTTACTAGAAGGGAAGGCTGAATCACCTTCGTTCTGGCTTACCCCTACTTCCTAGGTGCTAAGTATCCAACTATGAGTAGCATGTCTATCTTAGGACAATACTCACTTTCATTCAGTACTTTTAGGCACAACAAAAAAGGCGGAGTAACCTCATTAGACTTTTTATTTAGCACAAAACGTACACAACATAAACTATTTTAACTTAGAAATTTAGTTTCCAATAACTTGCCCATTTTGAAACATCTTGAGTCCATCCTCATTAACGATACTATAAGCCTTCAAGACTCTAAACATGGGGACTACGTGCTCAAAATACAAAGAATTCAAAGAAGGATTTCAAACATAGCTCACATCAAAAGTATGCCTACTAATTACCCTATTTCAACTCACATACATGTCACAACAAATCATGGAAATTCATAGTCCTCAACATGCAAGCATCAACAGCTCGACATTATAGCACAATGTCAAGTGAACAATCACCCATATCATTTAATCAAATCGACAAAATTTATCTAGAATTCCAAACATCATCAAATCATCAGACAACCACAATTCTCAGTATCTCGGCACACAATTCATAAATATAGCCTATCAGGACACAGTACTCAGAACACCCCCACCGAAAACTTAAAAACATGCATTCCCCTTAATTATGAAAAAAGACACAGGAAGGAAAGTAATCAGTATTTTCCTGGAGTAAGGGACGATTCACTATACCACAAGTGTGGGGACTGAGTACAATTGTGCTATTGCTCCTGAAAAAGAGAGATATATGCGTAAAATTCGTGAGAGCTAGGCAAGCAACAAACTAAAAGCAAAAGATTTGACAACAACATAAAAATAAACACTTGGGTTGCCTCCAAAAAAAGCACTTGGCTTAACGTCTCATCTCAATGGGACTCATTCAAAAAGATGTCCTCCAACTTCCGCTCTTCATCTCCATATCAGGGCCTCACCCACTGCCTATTCACCTTGAAGGTCAATTCGTCTTCTAATTGCAGCTCAACGGCCCCATACGGGAATACTTTTTTTATCACGACGGGGCTCGACCATCAAGATTTAAGCTTTCCTAGAAATAAGTTCAAGCATGAGTTAAACAATAAAACTTTTTGACCAGGAAGGAACGACCTGTAGAGTATAGGCTGGTCATGCCATTTTGCGGTCCGCTTCTTATACAATTTAGCATTCTCGTATGCCTGACTCCTAAACTCTTCAAGCTCGTTCAACTGCAACAATCTCTTCTCACCCACCTTCTGGAAATCCAAATTTAGCTTCTTGACGGCCTAGTAAGCTGGATGCCCATGTTCCACTTGCAGGTGACATTCCTTCCTAAACACAAAATTGTACGGAGAAGTGCAAATTGGTGTTTTCAAAGTTGTCCTATATGCCCAAAGATCATCATTTAGCTTTAGGGACCAGTCCTTCCTCCTCATTCTGACTGTTGTCTCTGGAACTTGTTTGATTTGTGATCGTAGCCCACTGCGTTACTGCATGTGTACGAGTAAAATTGTAATTCACATGTAATCTATCCTAACAACACACAGTACTCAGGACACCCCACCCCAAACATAAAATCATGCATTATCCTCATTGTATGAAAAAGAAAAGACAAAGTAAGAGTAAACAGTACTAACCTTGAGGTGAGATGGTCCACAACACGATAGGCAAGTGAACTGAGTACAACTATGCTATGGCTCCTGAAAAAAAGGCAAATAAAAAAAAAGATTTTCAAGGAATAGCTGAGCTTGCACAAATAATAAATTAACAAATAAACAACAAAAGGAAAGGAAAGGGGAAACAAGTGTTTGGGTTGTCTCCTAAAAAGCGGTTGATTTAATGTCCTTAGTTGAATCAAAAATCAAATCATCGGTCTTTCACCACGATGTCCTGTATCCAGTGAGCCTCCTTCCCGCATTTGTTCTTAATCCTACGAATCAACATTTAGGAAAACATGTTCTTCTACCGTGGTCACAATAGCAAGTAAAACAACATGAGTAGAAGAATCACAAAAAACATATCTAAAATGTGTAGGTAGGGGTTTTAATTTTATATCGAGAGGCTTATCTTTTTCAATCTTTTTATCATGCAGAATAGTCCTTGGATAATCTCTAACATGTCTAGTAGATACAGAATCAAAAACAGAAATAGGAGTATGAATGAGTTCAACCTCATGCATTTTGCTTAAGCTACTACAAACAAATATCATCTTGTTCTTATTCTCATCCACAACAGAAGAGACCACAACAAATTTAGATTTATTTTCAGTAGCAGATTTATCTTAATTCTCTACTTTAGAACACATACTAACCTAAGTAGGGTGTTTAATTGATCGATAGATATTGAACTTTACCTCATCACCATCCACCCTTGAGGTTAACTTACCTTGTTGCACATTAATCAGGGCCCTTTCAGTAGCCAAAAATTGTCTCCCAAGGATGATAGGTACCTTAGCATCTTACTCCATGTCAAGTTCCACAAAATTTGCAGGGAATATGAACTTATCGTCCTTGACAATAATGTTCTCCACCATACCTTGAGACTGAGTGATGGATCGATCAGCCAGCTGTAGTGATATCGTAGTGGGTTACACCTCACCCAAATTCAATCTTCTATAAACAGACAGAGGCATTAAGTCGATCGAAGCTACTAAATCACATAAGGCACGATTTACAAAAAATGGCCTATAGTGTAGGGAATAGTAAAACTCTCTAGATCCTGTAGTTTTTCAGGCAGCTTCTTTTGTAGGATTGCGCTGCACTCCTCTGTTAAGTTCACCATCTCATATTGCTCAAACTTCTTCTTTGAAACCATGATCTACTTAAGAAACTTCACATAATTAAGCATCTATTCAAGAGCGTCAGCAAAAGGTATATTTATATGCAGTTTCATAAAGCAAAAATTTAACATCTAATTTTTGCTTCCTAAAGCATTGTGGGTAAGGGGTGGCATTAAGCTTAACAGGGATATAGTCAGAATACTTCCTTGATGATTATAGTT
Organism: Telfairia occidentalis; assembly: GCA_026257165.2. Taxonomy (NCBI): domain Eukaryota; kingdom Viridiplantae; phylum Streptophyta; class Magnoliopsida; order Cucurbitales; family Cucurbitaceae; genus Telfairia; species Telfairia occidentalis. The sequence continues at coordinate 11,414 of JAOANK020210008.1, forward strand.
TGGGTGCCTCCCTCGCTATCTCCCCAACCTTCTTTTCATCTCGTTTCTCCTCTCCAACCCTCTTAGCCTCCTTTGGTTCAAGCTCCTCCATCATTCCACCACTCCTCAATGTTATGGCATTGTATTGCTCCCTCAAGTTTACCTCAGTATTGCTATGGAACTTGCCTTTCTGTAAGGTATTGAGGTTGGTGGCCATCTGGCTAATCTGAGTCTCTATGTTCTTTAGGGTCTATTTTTGGTTGTCCACCTTGTTTTCCAGGTTAGAGGTCCGGTTCTTGGACTCCGTGAGAAATGTAGCTAACAGGTACTCCAAATATAATTTTCTCTTAGGTGGCTACTGTGAGGTAGAAGCAAGACCTAGAGGATTCAAAACATTATTGTTAGCATACAACAAGTTTTCATGGTTTTGAATACTTGGATAGTAAAGGACTGGCAATGAGCTCTGTTGGGCTCCAAATTTATTCTGTTGGACTCCTTAAATCCATAGTCTTTATTAACGTAGTTGGCTTGCTCCAATTGAAGGTTGTCCCAGATATGATAAAAATGGCATGCTGCCTTGGGTGCAATCGGCTAAGGCTTTCCCTACATAGTCAGATTATTCAGAGCGTTAGTCAATGTAGCCACTTGTCCGTTAAGAGCACTTACCTCGTCGACATTATGAAATCAAGAATCTTGAGCATCTGATGTCTCTATAGGCCAGTGGTAGCTTGTGGCAGCAATATCCTCAAGTATTGTGTGGGCCACCTCTATAGTCTTTGAAAATATAGAAGCACTTGCAGTTGCATCCAAAATGGATTTATTAGCACTGGCTAACCGATCATACAAGTACTAAATTTGAAGCCAATCAGGAACATCGTTCTGAGGGAACTTGTATGAGAGGACTTTGTAGTGCTTCCATGCCTCGAACAACTTGTCTATTCCATGTTGCCTAAAAGCACTGATCTCAAATCTGAGCCTTTGAGTTTTCACTTGTGAGAAATATTTGTTCAAGAATTCTTGAGCCAACTCAACCCACGTGTTTATGATTCTAGCAAGTAGTGTTTCCAACCTATCCTTCGCACGATTCTGTACAGAGAAAGGATAGAAGCATAATCGAATGAAATCAGCTGGAACACCATTTACCTTAACAATATTGTAGATTTCAAAGAATGATCGTATGCGCTTGTGTGGGTCTTTAGTGGCTAAGCCTTTGAATACACTATCTCTCACCATCTTGATCTATCCTAGCTTGAGCTCGAAATTATTCACTTCTAATGGTGCATGTGCTATCCCAGGCTGGGCTGCAGGAACTGAGGGCTGTAAATAATCTCTAATTGACCGCACAGCTCCCAGTTGCTCAACCATGTTTAAAAATAAAATAAAATAAAATAGAAAAAAATAAAAGAATAAAAAAATAATTGACACCCAAAAGTAAGACCGACAACGTTTTCTTAATATAAATAGAAATAAAAACACCGATTCACCGACAACAGCACACAAAACTTGATCGCAGCCCACTGCATTATCGCAAGTGTGCGGGTCAAATTGTAATATAAAGTGGCTTAAGACACCAAGTATCCTCCTGTGGGAATCTGGTCATTAATTCTACATAGTACCAAGATATTGATTGTCAAATATTATTTAGGGAAACAAACTAGCACGCAACGGTTCTAAGGTAACAAGCAACTAAATTGAGAACGCTAAAAGGCACGTAATAGAAGAAAATCAAGGGACAAATAGTTTTAGAGTGTTGGGGTTGTGAAACGATGCAACTAACTATTAAATCAACTCAGAGATGAAATAAATTAATAACTTTCTAAGTCTCAAACTTATGAACTCGAGTTTCCCCTCTCGATGCCCACTGACTCTCACTAAGAACTCCTTACACGATGTCTCGCTATAACAAGATAAAAAGTGGTATAGAAGTAATCTATCACAGAACTTACACTTGCCCTATCACTTTCGCACATAGAAAAACATACATCTAAATCCCAATGTCTTATTTTACTACCCTTTCTTTCAAACACGATTGAAAATTAGCATATTATAGTTTACGACCTTCTATCACAAGTAAGATAGTAAATAAAGCAATAACACATTCATTGGCTAAATGAACATAATCATTAAGGGCTGAAATTTAAAAGAAAATCAATATAAAACTTCTACGAGTCAATATCAATAATTAATCGTTCATAAAAACAAACCAACACTCTAAAACTAATGAGTTTAGCTACAATGCATCAAAATCAGTTTTGAACAACCCATCAAACAAAATACAAAATGTAAAAGAGAGAGAAGAAAACTCCCGGTTCAACTTTTCCTCATCTTCGGCTCTGAACTGACTTTCGTGCTCGTGATTTTTGCCACCAAGCACTTAGAAAGCTCCAAATATGCTCTAGAATGACTACCCACTGTACTCTGGTCTTGAACCTCGAAAATCGTGCTGAAAATGGTGCCCAAAATGAACTCCCCAAAACCCTTATGGCAAAAAGAAGCATATATAGAATTTGTTGGCATCGTCGAGATGTTATGCTTTAATATTACAAAAATGCCACTACACATTTGTAAAAATGAGAAGAATTTTGAAGTAGCGTTGAGACGCTACTATTCCAGCATTGTGACGCTACTATTCCACCGTTGAGACGTTACCCTAGAAAAATCTGCACTTTTATTTTTGACATATTTCTTTCGTTCCTAGTTGAATTTGCTCTTCTTATGCTCGTTCTACAGCCTGAACACCAATCTGTATTTTCGCCTTCCAATGCTTGGTTCCTACAAAATACACAAAAAAAAGCATCAAAGTACACTTGAAAGCCTACAAAACTACTATAATTTAGGCTTTAAAATAGCACTTTCTGAAGTGCTATCAACTACCCCATAAAACACAAACATATAAGAAAACTTCCATAGTAGCATGCTTCAAACTCCTATCTCAATGCACAATGACATGTAATGAGCACAATAAAAGAAACGTTCATGCACATTCTATCGCTTGGAAAGTTGAAAGCCAAATCTTATCCTTGTTGGGTTTTATGTCCTAAAACTCGTGGTATGTAAACATTTGAACATATTCTATTTTCAATAAAGTGGTTATTGAAATTATTCAATAAATTTGTTATTGAATAAGTAAATTGTTAAGTATAACTCTATAAATCCAATAAACTAAGAACCCATAGCTATAGTATGAATACTTGGACTTTATGTGGAGACATAAAAATGGATCAAGTTTGAGTCAATAGCCAAAATGGTCTATAGTGAAGGAGTAATATACATACTAGCACAACGAAAAGGACCAAATTGCACTCTAATATGCTCAATTTAATGGATAAAACATGCTTTTAAACTAGGAAAAACTAGAGAATAAGAAAAGTTACCCTTGTTGATCCAATTCTCGTTGGTTTCTCCACGAAATCGTTCACAATCACCTCTTGGACCACCACTAGAGTCTTCTCAACTATTCTCCAGCCTAAGAACGAATGGTGGGATCCAAAAACATGGTGAATTGAGGGAGGAATGGAAGGAGGATTGGTTTTTGGTTCAACACTTTGAACACCAAAATGGATGCAATTTTTTATCAAATCATCAACCCTCTTTCCACGAAATTTACCTCTATTTAAAGAGGATTTCATGCACACCTAAATCAACAAAAATTGACACTCAATTTGGTGATGTATCAACCAAAAGAAAAGGTGGCTTGATGTGGAAAAATATGGGAAGAAAATGGAAAATATTAAGTTTCCATTATCTCTCCATTTTTCTTTTTTTCTTTTCCATTTTTTCTTTTCTTTCGATTTTATTTATTTAATTTCACAAATTAAATAAAACAAAATCATAAAATGAAATTAAAACTATTTTAATTCAATTAAATTATTTTAATATCAAACGATAAAATAATATTATTTCTCCACCAATCCTGGTTTTTAGAAAAAACTATTTTTTCAAATACGAATCTCTATTCATATATATAATGTTTAAATCTCATATAAATATTATTTTTAACTCTGTCTAACCGTTTAATTCGTAATCAAATATCAAGAGGCTAAATATATCATATATATATGTAACCTTCACTCCCTAAACCAAATTTGAACACGTCAAACTCATTCACCACACTATACTAAGGTTTTATCCTATGTGAGCTAGCCGAGGGACCTAACGGACCTATAGATCATGAGCTCCAACGATCCGAGATTAACCGATTAAACTCATTAACCTAGCTAACCAATATTCGTTAACTAACGGGTCACTCCACTAAAGCCCGTAACTGGACTCTCTTCACTATAGATATATTTCTATCCATTTTATATAACCATGATTAGTAAATCGACCCTTCACAGGTTGTTCGTAATCTCAACTGGGTCAAATTACCATTTTACCCCTAGATTACCTCTTTGTTCCTTAAGTACCACTGATCCTCTAATGAACAACTTAGTTTGTGGTCCAACCACCAAACCAATTCCCTCTTAGGCCAATGAGACAATGGGGCCACTTGTTCAAGACCTAGAATCAACACTTAAGGGAACAACCTCTCAATTATCCCTAAAGTCGGGTAGAAGTGAATTCCATCTTTCAAGATTATGTCCCTAGCTATCTATCCAGTCTTACCCCTAAAATGGGAGGCATATTGAGTAGGTGTTGATGAGCCTCTCTCACCCATGCAGATCTAAGAATAATCCCAAATAAATTGGAGTTCGTAGTTAACTCAGGATTTGTTGGGTGTGTATGTCCTAAAACTCGAATGGCTTGTAAACACATTCTATTGTCAATAAAGTTGTTATTGATGGTATTCAATAAAGTTCTTATTGAATTCTTTTATAACTCTATAAATTCAATAAACGAAGAACCCGTGGCTATTATATGAATACTTAGACTATAT
>JAOANK020210217.1:0-16263 GCA_026257165.2 Telfairia occidentalis
TCTCCCAATTCCCTCTATCAATCTTGGAGACCACTCTTCCAAGGCAGAATTATCCAGAGAATAACGGGTATCCCAATTGGTAGTGTTCGTGATACAAAAAACGCACGAAGATTGAAGAACGATTCTTCAAAGGTATTTCATTCTCTCTGTATTTTTGGTTTTTGTAAAGCATGCTTCCTATCCAAATTCATTCTTGAATGCATTAATCGTTCAACCGCTTCTACTGGGAATTGGATTCCTTCAGTTGTAAGAGATAGATAGCAAGGGTGAGGATGATACGTTCGGTGGATGGTTTAATGACAGGGCTGAAGATCTCTACAAAACAAATGCTTGGTCTTTGGTGAAGTCCTTTTGCTAGCAAACATGCTTTATACTTGGATACATAGCATCATGATTGGTTTTAATACAAAACACCCATGTGTGGCCAACTAATTAATGATCTGGGGATGGTAGAACTAATGTCCATGTGCCACTGTTGATTAAGGCAGTATATTCTTCGAGCATAGTTGCTTTCCAAGGAGGATATGCTAAGGCTTCTTTCCCAGTTTGTGGTTCAACGTGGGAGAAGAGTGGAGTGATGGTTAAAAAGCCTCTTGGTTTGGTGATACCATTCTTTGCGCGTGTGAGCAAGGGATGGATGTTTTGGACCGACGGGGAGGAGGGTGTCAGGTGAGGTAGGTAGCAGGGGAAGAGTTTGTGGAGTATCCTCTGGTAAGTGTGAATGAGGGGTCGTAGGAGGTGAAGTAGAAGGTGTTTCTATAGTAGGAAGTTTGGAAGAAAAGGGAACTTGACTCAAAATTAGCTTGGATTACCTCACTGCTTAACGAAATTAAGTGTATACCAAGCATTGTCATTAACTATTTCTGGTGTGGTGATATATGCAGCATTATGACTTCCTCCATTTGTGTTGTTTGACGGTGTGTGGGAGATGAATTCTTTATCAAAACGATGATAGCATACTAGAGCTAAGTGATCAAACTTACCACACACTTGACAAGTTGGTCAAGAAGTGTTTGTAGATCTTCCCCCTTGTCCTCTTGCTTTTCCTCTGTATCCTCCTCTCTGATTTATGTGTTGACTTTTTGCTTGTGTGTTCTGTTGGGAGTGATATTTAGATTGCATGAAGTCACCACTTTTTGCCGCATAATTTTCTAATAGGTTGCTGCCATGCTGCATTGATGTCATATACTGGAGAGTGTTTTCGAATGTGATCAAGGTGGCATGACGTTCTTGCCAAGATATATTTGTTTACCATTGATCTGACAAATGACAAGTAGATACTTGGAGTCAAGACTAGTTAGAACACTAGAGACAAGTGAGCTTACCGTTATAGGTTCTCCTACTAGAGACAAGTTTTCACCAAGTTGCTTCATGATGCTAAGATATTCAACCATTTTCATCCCATTCTTGCGAGTGGTCTGAAGTGCTCACTTAAGTTGATTGATTTTAGATCGATTTGTGGCTCCAAAGAGATCTTCCAATGCTTTCCAAACTTCCCTTGAGGTGCTGAGATTTATGGCTTTAGTTGCAACAATAGGAGCCATTGATCTGTTGAGCCATCCACATAATGCTTGGTTAGTTGTTGTCCATTCTTCATATTCTTTATTAGTTGTAGTGTCGATAATTCCATCTGTAACTGTTGTAGATGTAAACTCTGATGGACAAGTCTTTGTGCCTAAAACACAGCCATCATGATGCTAACCTCTTAGCATGGCAGTGGCTATATTCTTTCAAAGCAGGAAATTATTTTCATCCAACTCGACTATCATTGCAAAGTTGAATGCATTTGTTAAGGTAAAACCATATACATTTGTGGTTGCTTCATTTGTAGTAATTTGAGTGTTGTTTGTTGAGTTGATAAAGCTATTTGAGGCCATGGGTTTTCTGAAGGATCGAGTGAAAGGGGCGTGGGCCAAATGTGCTCTAATACCAAGATAAAACTTGATATTTTCTGAACTACAATATTCCTTTGTATTCTATGTTCTTGTTTCTTTGTATAACAGCAATATTCTACATAAATAGGAGATTTTGTGTTGTAATTTACAAGGTAATTTCTAGAGTATAAGGTAATTTAAATATAAAAAGAAAGATGTTGAATTGGAGATAAATGGAAAAGGAATTTGCTAGGTGGTGCAATTGGCTGATAGATTTGTTGATTGAGCTGTTGATTGTTTGATTTCGGTTGATGGATTTGATGATTGCTTTATTTCTACTGCTGCTGTGATTAAAGATTTATTTCCTTCAATAATGATTGTTGTATTGAGGGTGTTGTCAAAAGGCACAGATCAATTCAAGTCAAAGCTAATTTGCAAAACACAAGGAAAGGCACCATAAAGATTGTAGATTATCTAGCTCAAAAGAAGCAAATTGTCGATAACCTTATACTCACAACATGTGAGCTTATTACTAAAGGCAAATTTAGTTTAATGTGCTTATTGGTCTAGATGTAGAATACCTACCCCATCTCATGTCAATTCAATGAGAAGAATAATATAAGTTGACAAGAAGCTTATCCGACCTTAGTTGCATTTTGAGCAAACTCTCATTCATCTCAACATCATTATATTCTTCAAAATTCTTGGAGTGGATCATAATGCTACAACTAATTTTATGTTTGGAAATCAGTTCCATAATGAAAAAAATTCAAAATTAAGATCACACCAACTCCGCACAAGGTAGAAGAGAAGGGAAAGACAATTAGAATAGGTTGAGATAACAAAGACGGGTGGTAGTCAAAACAATTCAAAGCCTACTTCCTTAGTCTGTTGAAAGTATATGATCACAATGCCTTGATTTGTTATTTTTAGTTCAACCATCAACACTAGATATAATGGTAGAGGGCGCATAGTGCCTAGTAGTAAAAAACAACATAATTGATTATATAATCATTGTATATTTCCTTGTTTATATACACTTGTAAAACCGTAAGGAAACGTACCCAGGTGAATGGGATTTAGAGCTAAGCGCAAGGAATATAAAGAAAAAGAGAAATAAAACAAAACGAATAACAAAAAGCCTAGATGTGTTGTAGGGACAAAATGGGCTTAAGTGAAAGTGGATGGGAGCCTATGTTCCAACACCCCCTCTCAAACCGTGGGTCTAGGGCAAACTCCAAGTTTGTTTTTCATGGGCCCAAATGAGACTTCACTTAAGGGGTTAGTTAGGCAATCAACAATTTGTTCTGAAGAGGGGATATATTGTATTTTCAAACGGTTGTTCAAAACCCTATCTCTTACAAAATGAATGTTCACTTTCAATGTGTTTTGTACGTTCATGGTAGACTGGGTTTGAGGCTAAGGTGGGGATACTCTGACTGTCGCACCACAAAATTAGTGTCTTATCTCCTCGAGTAATCCTTCAACCTAAATAAGTTTGGAAGTGACCTATGCGAGCACTCTATATTCAAATTCAAATGAGAAGCGAGCCACAACATATAATTTTTTTGAAGACCAAGATACAAGATTCTCTCTGAGGAACACATAGTACCCTGTAGATCGACAGTCATTTGGGTTGCATACCCAATCGATAGTTGAGAAATCGAAAAGGCAGCGAGTTTTTGTTGATTTTATCATTATATCGTGGTTTAAGGTACCTTTCACAAACTTTAAAATTCTTTTAGCAGCTCTCGCCAATGGTTTGATTGAGGTTTCAGAAAATATTGGCTCAATCGATTCACTGTGAACACTTATCTGGATTGTTTGAGTCAGATACTAAAGGGCATCCAACATGCTGGTTCTGGATGTACTCAGCAGGATTCTCAAGTAAGTTTCCACTTTGTAAAGATAGTTTCTCACTAGCTATCATAGGAGTGCCGCTAGGTTTTACATTTTCATTTTTAGTCTTTTGACAGGTGATGTTGCATAGTTCCCTTAGGATAGATGTAATCCTGATTTAATTTTCTGAAATTCAATCCCTAGAAAATAGTGGGCTTATCCCATGTCTTTTAATGCAAAAGCTGAATTTAACCTCTCGACAAACTGATTGAGGCTTTCTTCATTGCTTCCTGTTACAATTATATAATCAACATAAATCATAATAAAAATGGCATCTCTGTTACTTCTAAAATAGAAAAGGGATGAGTCTAGGATGGAATTTTTGCAATCAAACTCTAGCACTATAAAGTTTCTTTCAGCTTATCATACCATGCCTTAGGGGTTGTTTGCCATAGAGGGCTTTTTCAAATTTACAGATATAATGAGATTTCGTAGTATCAAGAAAACCTTCTGGCTGTCTCATGAAGATTGTTTCTTTTAGCTCATCATTTAAGAATGCATTGTTTACATCAACTTGCCTAATTTTTCATCCATTAGTGACTGTAGGAGTTAGGATACCCCTTATTGTAGGACCCTTGACAACTAGATTAAAGGTCTCAAAGAAATCAATTCCAAGGTTTCAATGGAAGCCTTTAAAAACTAGGCATGTCTTACACCTTTGAAATGAGCCATCCCTATTGTGTTTAGCCTTAAACACCCATTTGTGGCCTACTATGTTTTGATTTGGTAAAGGAGGGATAAGTTTCCATGTCTTGTTTCTCATTAATGCCTTGTACTTCTCATTCATAAATTGTTTCCAATTTTTGTCCTTAAGAGCTTCTCTAACAGAGTTAGGTTCCACTTCTTTCAGCTTTGTAATAACATGATGAGATAAGGATAGAGCTTTGTAGGCCAGGTACTGTTTCTTCAAAATTCTTATGGACCTTTTGGCTATGTTTAAAAAACTGGAACCAGAACTAGAACCACTCCATGCTTCAGTTCTTTCCTCATTTCTTCTTTGAACACTCACAGGGGTAGTATATAATGAACCACTCCTTATGGATTAAGAAGTTTTTGAGCTTGTATTGCTTATAGGACTTGTGTAGTTGTGTTGTTCACCAAGAGTTTCCAAAGAGGGATTATGACTAGGGCTATGACTCACTGGTTTGTTGGTTTGACTTTGAGATTGAGAAAGAAATGGGAACCAATTTAGGACCACATTAGGTTGATGAGATGACGAATTTGGAGATTCTAGAAAACCTTGCTTGAAAGGAAAATCTCCTTCATTAAACCTAACATGACGAGAGATGAAAACTTTTCCAGTAGAACTCATACATTTGTAACCTTTTTGAGAATCACTAAACCCAATGAACACACATTTGGTGGCGTGGAATTGGAACTTATGTTACTGGTAGGGTCTAAGGTAAGGGAAGCAAGCACACCCAAAGATTTTAAGAGATAAATAGTTAGGTTTCTTTCCCATTAGGGTTTCTAAGGGTGTTTTTCCACTCAAAACAGGTGTAGGAAGCCTATTTATGAGAAAGACAGCAGTTGTGAAAGACTTCCACCAATACCTTAAGGACATTGAGGATTGAGCTAGGAGGGTAAGACCTGTTTCCACAATATGTCGATGTTTTCTCGCAGCCTACCATTTTGAACTAAGGTGTGTGGACAAGGGTGTCTAAATTCAATGCCACTATCCTTGAGGGTTTGAAAAAAGGCTCTAAACTCTCTACCCTAATCAGATTAAAGAGCCTTTATTTTGGAATCAAATTGGTTTTCTACTAGGACTTTGATTTGTTTGAAGGCATTTAGGGCTTCGACTTTGGTTTTCAAAGGATAGATGCATGTATGTCTACTGTAGTCATCAATAAAATTTATGTAATAGTGAAAACCCCAAGCTGAGCTTATTGGTGCAGGTTCCCAGAGGTCCAAGTGTATAAGGGATTGAAAAGGTAGAATGACTCTTTCCAAACTGAAAAGCTTCACAACAATTTAGAGAACTTTCATTGCATTTAAACTCTTGGTTACAACTTTCCAAGACGGACTCAAGGACTCTGCTTGAAGGATGGCCTTATCTCTTATGCCAAACCTCATTTTTTGAATTTAAAGACACAACAAATGCACTAACATTGTGCTTCGTTTCATAAAGTTTTTTGGAATTTAAACTAAAATTAGGAAATGTAGGAATAAAACTATTTTTGAAATACTTTTTTTTTTTTTTTTGAGTAAATAGCATGAGGAAGATGATTTGAATGACACTTGGATGACTCCAATTGGTACAATCCCTATCTAAACTTCCCTTGATGTAGAACACGACACGTGATTTTGTCCTTCACAACACAAAAATTAGGATGAAACTCCATAAAGGCACTTAATAAGTTCTTTGCAATAGATGGAATATGCAAAATATTTTTCAACAAAAGTTTCTTCCTACTGAGAGTGTTTAGTAAAGAGTTACCAATATTAGCTATGTGGTGTTGAGATCCATCCCCAACTGTGAGAGTTTCCTTACCCTTGTAGTTTGTTATCTATCCAATTACACTTTGATAATTGGTCACATGTGAGCTAGCTCCACTACTTGCATATCAATTAGGATCATTCACAATTTCAGGACTAGCAACATAGGTAGCTGCACCTTTTCTATTCTGATCTGCAGAGGAATTTGAGTCATATGGTTCATATCTAAAGTAGCAATAGGCTGCTAAATGCCTAAATTTCTCACATATCTGGCAAGTAGGACGACTATTGTTGTTGTTTCCAGACCTTCCTTTTCCTCTATTTCTTCCTCCTCCTTTATTTCCATTGTTTATATCACCTCTCTGACTATTATTTTGATTCCTTGAACCATTGTTGTTGTTGGAGTTCCCATTCTGATTGCCTCTGTTTAGAGCAAGGTTTTTTGTTGTATTGGCAACTACAACAAGTATAACATTCAAGTGGATAAGAATACTCTCAAAGGCTAGGAGAGTAGCATGAAGTTGTTGCCAAGTGAGTGAGCATTGTACATTCAATTGACATACTATTGGCAAAAACTTTTCATCGAAACCAGTCAACAAATTAGAAATTACATAGCCTTCACTTACTGTTTCTACGCAATGTTAAGCTGTCAAATATATGCTTCATTATTGATAAATAATCTGCCATTTCCATTGTGCTTTTCCTAGTGGTTTGAAATGTTGTTATGAGTTGATTCAACCTTGCTTTGTAAGTAGAGCCAAACCTCATTTCCATGGCTTTCAGACCTCTTTGGACGACTTAGAGTTGACTACATCGCACACAATAGTAGGCTCCATTAAGCCCCAAAGCCAACCTAGCAAAGCTTGATCAATGGTAATCCACTCCTCATATTCAGGGTTAATAATTACCTCAGTTGTAGAGTTATGTTTGTCTATTACTGTGATTTTTTTCCACAGGGTAGGCTTTTGTTCCAAGCACAAAGGAGTCAATACGTTGTCCCCTCAGTACAACAATCGCCATGGACTTTCTGTGGGTGTAGTTGGTATTGTTCAACTTAACTTCCAACATATTGTTTAGAGTATCCTTGAAAGGCTCATCTGATTTATACCTCAATTGTTTCCTTGGTTTGACGAAGGTCTAGAAGAGGATCCACCTCTAGATGATTGTGGAGTCGTTGGTTCTTTCCCTAGGCCCATTGAGAAGACGTAGCGTGAGCTTGCTGTTGCCTTGAAATGGTGGTGCTTAATTTTGCAATAATAACCACACAAAACGATGTGCAATTGTACACAATCAGCAACAAGTGATAAGTATTTATATCATCTTCACAGAGATTAGTGGTAGATTTTGAACTATTCTAACTTGATCTCTTAGTGAACTAAATAAATAACAAAGATAAATGTTGGTGATTTTTATAACTAATACTGTACTAATTTAAATGACAGAATAAAAAGAATGCGTTTGCAATTGCAACGATGAGAATGAATAGGTTCAGATTAAGGTGTAATGCTATTTTCCCTGAAATATAATGTTAAAGCAAAAAGATTGCATAATCGAATCATAGAACAATAGTCTTGGAATCCTCTCAGATTTCCCGTCCTAAGTTAATTTCCATTAACATATATGAGTTAAACCTGTTGTTTTTATGGTTTAGGTGAGTGAAATCGAACTAAAACTCTCTAAAAAATGAACTTTAACTGACGACCGCCTTTTCTATTTATAGGCCTTCTGTTGTTATTAGGAAACCTATTAGGTCAAATCACCTTCGCGGCACTGATGGCACCACAACATTACCGCAAGTGTACGACTCAAATTGTAATATAAAACGGCTCGAAGAGACTGAATATCACACTTTTAGAATCAAATTTTCTAATTTTCTTCACTATTAATTTATTCTTTCAATTTTATCTAAGGAATTCAAATTCATGCAATGATTCTTAGCTATAAGAATTACAATAAAATGAGATACGCTAATGGTATAAAAATTAATAGAATGAAGGTTCTAGGGTGTGTTGGTATGGCGAACAAAACAATTAAACAAATTAATTAACTTATGAGATACAATTGAATACCAACTTTCGAAGTCTACGGTTAATTAACTCGGGTTTTCCCCTCCCAAGGTCAACCAACTCTCACTATTAATTCTCTATTCTATGTCTTGTAATAAGAATTTAAAGGCGATATAAAAATAACCTATCACAGACCTCACAAGCTCTCCTATCACTCTCATGCATAGAAAAATGTATGTCTAAAAGCCTTGGTCTAAATTCACTACCCTCTCTTTCAAACAAGATAATAAAAGCAGAATACGAACACTCAATGACCAATTGAATGCAGTGATTAACGTGCTGGAATTTAGAAGAAAATGGTAAAAAATTGTATTCCATAAGAAAACAATAAATCTAAAAAGTTTATTACAACCAACACCCTAAAACTAAGAGATTTAGCTACTGATATGCATCATAAAAAGTCTAGAAAATCTCCTAAAAACAAAACACATCAAATGTCTAAGAGGAGAGAGGGAACTCCTGGAAGAATCCACGCCTTTCGGCCGTAGGCACACTTCTTGAGGTGTAAAACTCGATCCCGAGCAATTAAAAAATCCCCAAACACTCCAGAACAATAGCCCTCATAGTTCTCGATTGAATTTTGTCAACAATCAAACCCAAAAAGGCCTTCTCTTGACCTAGCAACGAAAAGAACATTATATAGATTCTACCGGTAGCGTTGAGATGTTATAAGATAGCATTGAGACGCTGTGCTTCAATATTACAAAAATGCCACCGCATTTTCAAAGTAGAGGAGCTCAAATTCGAAGTATTGTCTCAACACTACATTGAGACTTAGTATTCTACCTTGCCAATTCATAGTAACGTTTCAACGCTACTATTCTAGCGTCTCAACGCTGAAGCCTTCTATCTTCTGGTTACTATTTGAGCGTCTTAATGCTTCCTTCTAGCATTGAGACGCTAGCTCTCGGGTTTCTACTTGATCCTCATCATTGACTTAGCCAATTTTAGGGCTTTTTGGCTCATTTTTTTTCCCCGAATAATCTCAAAATCATCATTTTCTCTCAAGTGCTTGGTTCCTACAAAATTTCACAAATAAAAGCATTGTTGACTCTTAGAATAAGAGTTAAGTTGGGTGTATTTTGAGTGCATTATGAGTTATGAATGACCTTTTGATAGCCTTTGACCTTAAATTATGTGGTTTATCACTTGTATTTACCTTTGAGTTAATGAAATGTTGATGATTATGTTAATGGTTAAGTGAATGAATTTCAAAGAAAAATATAGCTGATCTGTGTTAAATTGCCAATTTTGCTATAGCATCCCAGCTGGCAGAAGAAATTCCTGTTGCATTATTGAGTTGAAAGCAAGGGGCAGTGATGTGGAACCCCATTAATTGAGCTGGGATTTGGCCCATGATTCAACATAAAAAGCCATAGAAAGAGCTACTTGGAAAAGGAAGTACTAATCGATCCCTTTAACACTCTCATTAGCTGAATCTATTTATGGATTTGTGAGTGAGCTAGGAATAGCCTCTCCCTAATGCACTAAAAAGAACACTAGAGCTTAAAAATTAACTTCGAGCATGGAAATGAAGTAGAAGTGTGAGTTCGGAAGAAGCATATGAGCTGTTCTGTGGTATTAAGTTAGTACAGAAATGTTGTAGCATCTTATAGTAGTCAGTAAATGAATTCCCTAACCTGAGCTTGTTTTTATTAAATTTGCACTAAAATTCCCATTAAACCACCTTCTAAAATGTATTTATTAATTTCTTTAGCCTATTTTTGGTTTTTTAACAAATTGAAATTTAGTTACCAGTATTCTCCTAAACAACTTTTGAGGATACAAGTTCATTTATCCTTGTGGATCGACTTTGTTTGCTACAACTTTAGGGTGTACACTTGCACTTTGTTAGTTACCAACAAGCATCAAGGGACACTTATAAAACACAAAATCACTAAATCAGAGGCTCTAAAATAGCACTTTTTGACTACTATCAACCACCCCAAACTTAGTATTTTTCTAGTCCCGAGCAAAAATAAAGCATAACATATTGAGCAAGAACTTCTATACTAGCATGCTTCAGACTCCTAATTTAATGCATAGTGACAAGTAATGAGCACAATAAAGGAAACTTTCATACACATTCTATTTACAGAAAGTCAAGGTCAATTCTTATCCTCCCTTGCGTGTGTGTGTGCAAGCCTATCCCATTCTAGTCTTTACAAGCCCTACTTTGGAGCAAAATTATTTTGAACTGAGGAATTCTATCTTAAGGAGCATAAAGATAATTATTTTTATTTATTTATTTTTCAACCAATCAAGAAAAATTGTCTAAAAGAAGAGCCTAGTTAAGGCGTACTACCTACGTTCTGGCTTACTCTTGCTTCCTAGGTGCTGCGTATCCAACTACTAGCATCACCTCTATTCTAGGATGATACTCACTTTCTTTTCTCTTTTCTTTTTCCAGCATTTCCCGTTGACTAAGGGCCAAAGAAAGGAAGAGTAACCTCTTTAGACATACTTTATTCAGCAAACATAAATTTTTAATAAAGACTCCTTTAATCTAAAGTTTCGCTATCTAAAAATCAACCCATTTTGAAGCAGCTTAAGTCTAACCTTATTAACTACAGCCTAAGCCTTCAAAACTATAAACACGACAACTAGGTGCTCAAAGACAATGAAATTTAAAGAAGATTTCAAACAGAACTTACTTCACAAGTATGCTTACTAATTTCCCTATTTTAACTCACATATAAGTCATGGCAAATTATGGTAAGTCATAATCCTCAACGTGCATGCATCAATAGTTCTACTCTTATAGCACATAGTCAGGCAAACGATCAATCATATCATTATTAAAATAAAAAAAAATGACAAAAATTTCAGAAGCTGAACACACAATTCAGAAATCTAACCTAGCAGCATACAGTACTCAAGACACCCCCACCCAAACTTAAAAACATGCATTGTCCTCAATGTATGAAAAAAAAAAAGACAAAACAAGGAAAGTAATCGTTACTGGCCTGAAGTATTGGACGGTCCACTATACGACAGGCATGTGGACTGAGTACGGCTGTGCTATGGCTCTTGAAAGAGAGAAATATGTGCGAAATCCATGAGAGCTAGGAAAGCTACTAAGTGAAAGAAAATAACAAACTCAACAAATGAAAAGGGAAAGATGCATGAGTTGCGTCCCAAGAAGCGCTTGGTTTAACGTTCCTAGCGAGACGAAACATCAAATTCTCATTCTTTAATCAACATATCTTGAATCCATCATGACTCCTTTCTACATTCATTCTTTACCTTGTGAAGCACATTCAACAAAATGTTTTCTTTTACCTTGTTCACAGTAGCAGGTATAACGATATAAGTAGAAGAATCAAGAAAAACATATTTAAAGTTTGTAGGAAGGGGTTTCAAATTTAAATAAGGTGGCTTAACATTCAAAAAATCGTTTCCATCATTCACAACAGGTAAAGCAATATTTTCAACAGCAGAATGATCAACAACAGTCAAAGGAGGATGCATATTTTCATAAATAGACTTCTCAGTAGAGGACACATGTATATTCTCATTTACTGCACCTAAACTACCCCAAGCAGGGTTCAATATGAATTTTCCCTTATCAGACATATTAGAGATCTCAGAATTCACATTTGCATCACAATTATTCTCAACATCCAACATACAACAAGTACTTACCTCAAAAGGGCCTCTAATAGCTCGATAAATGTCGAAACTTACCTCCTCTTCATTTTCCCTTAAGGTGAAACTACCTTGCTGGACATCTATTAAGGCTCTTCAAGTGGCCAAGAGCGATCTTCCCAATATGATGGGCATCTCTGAGTCCTCTTCCATGTCCAATACTATGAAATCTGCAGGAAACATGAACTTGTCAACTTTTACTAATACATCCTCTATTATACCTTTCGGGAATGTTACTGATTGATCAGCTAGCTGTAGACGGATGGTAGTTGGTTGTACCTGCCTCAAGTTCAACTTCCTAAAAACAGACAGAGACATGAGATTAATAGATGCACCTAAATCACATAAAGCACGATTAATCTCTAGACTACCAATAGTACAGGGAAT
Source organism: Telfairia occidentalis (assembly GCA_026257165.2). Lineage (NCBI taxonomy): Eukaryota > Viridiplantae > Streptophyta > Magnoliopsida > Cucurbitales > Cucurbitaceae > Telfairia > Telfairia occidentalis. Next base: position 12,314 of record JAOANK020210217.1, read on the forward strand.
AGTAAAACTTCTTCAATCTTTATGTTTCTCTGGTAGCTTCTTTTGCAGTATAGCACTACACTAACTCAGTTAGATCTACCATTTCATATTGCCTAAATTTTATTTTCTTAGACAGTACTTCCTTCATGAATTTGATGTAGTTCGGCATTTGCTCCAGGGCATCTGCAAAAGGAATGTTAATATGTAATTTTTAAAGATGTCTAAGAATTTAGTAAATTGAGCACCTATGTCCTTTTTTATAAATTTCTGAGGATAAGGAAGTTTTCTCAATCAACAGGAAGAGAATCAAAATACTTCCCTGAACTCCATGTCTGTACTCTTCCCTTATTTTCATTAGTCATTTTCTCGTTATCCTTCTTCTCTTTCTCTTTCATCACATTAGTCTTTTCTTCAGCTTTCTTCTCGATCTTCTTTTTCTCAGGCTCATGTTCTTCAGTTTCATGTAAGGTCCTATCACTTCTTAACATAATAGAATTATAGTGCTCCCTAGGATTTACTTCAGTGGTACTAAGAAACTTACATTTTTGCAAAGTGCTTAATGTAGTGGCAATTTGTCCAACTTAGACCTCCAAATTTTTGGCTAATTTTATTCTCTAGGATCGTTGTACTATTCTTCGATTCTGTGATAAAGGTCCTCATCAAGTCCTCTATCAAAGATTTCTTAGCCTGCTGCTGAGGTAAGAAGGTAGAACTCGAAAGGGCCTGCAAAACATTCTTAGTGTTAGCATAAGAGAAATTCTTGTGATTACACAAATATGGATGATAATGGTTGGACGGTGGGTTCTACTAGCCTCCATATTGGTTCCCATAAGACCGATTGATGTAATTTTTCTGTTCCAGTTACTGGTTCTCCTATGATGGGTAAGAATTGAATGCTGTCATAGATGCAATTGACTGGCTCTTACCTGACATCACTAGATTGTTCAAAGCATTAGCAAGTGTTGCCATTTGGGATTTTAGAGAACTCATCTCGTCTAATCCATAAATCCCTGCAGCTCTCGGAGCGGACCTCTCTAATGGCCAATTGTAACTGGTGGCTGCCATGTTCTCCAGCAAAGCTTGGGCCACCTAAGGTGTCTTCGAAAAGATTGACCCTTCTGCAGCTGCATCCACAATTGGCTTAATGGTATTAGCTAACCTGTAATAAAATATTGTACCTGAAGCCAATCCGGATGGCCGTTGTGGGAATTTTCGCAACATCTCTTTATCGTTCTCATGCCTCATAGAGCTGGTCACATCAGCTTGTTTGAAATTACTAATTTTGTTTCTCAACTTCTAAGTCTTAGTAGGGGAAAAGAACTTGTTGAGAAAAGCTTGAGCGAACTCGTCCCAGGTCGTGATACTTTTAGTAGGTAAGGGCTCCAACCAATCCTTTGCTTTATCTTGCAGAGAAAATGCAAAAAGTTGTAAGCGAATGGAATCATTGGGTACCCCATCTAACTTTCCTGTACCACAAAGTTTTAGGAATAATCTAATGTGTTTATGTGGATCCTCCACAATTGAGCCTTTGAACACGCAATCCCTTGCCATTTGTATAAGGCCCGACTTCAAAATTTGCAGCATTAATCGGTGCGTGCACGATCCTTAGCTGAGCATTAGGAACCTTATGCTGAAAATAATCACGAATCGCTTTTGGTTTACCTTCTTTGCTCAGCCATCGATTCAGGTGTTGCTCTTTGTTCCTTAAGGTTTCTCCTACAAGTATGTTCAATCTCTAGGTCAAATGGAACAAGTTTAGTGCCTCGCATAGGTCGCATATACAAAAATTAATACAAAAAAGAGAAAAAAATAAATAAAAATAAAACACACCCTAAAGTAAGATTTACTCAAACTTCTTAATAATAAGAAAATTAAATATACCGATTCCCGGGCAACGGTGCCAAAAACTTGATCGCACCACGGCGTTGCTGCAAGTGTATAGGTCAAATTGTAACATAAAACGACTCTAAGAGACTGAGTATCGTCCTCTAGGAATTTGATTTTCTAATTTCCTTAGTTATTAATTTATTCTTTCAATTTTATCTAGGGAATCCAAATTCATGCAACGATTCTAAGCTATAAGAATTGTAATAAAAGGAGATACGCTAATGGTTCAAAAATCAATAGAATGGAGGTTCTAGGGGTGTTGGTATGGCAAACGAAACAATTAAACAAATTAATTAACTTATGCGATACAATTGATTACCAACTTTCTAAGTCTAAGGTTAATTAACTCGAGTTTTCCTCTCTCGAGGTTCATCAACTCTCCCAAATAATTCCCTATTCGATGTCTCACAATAAGAATTTAAAAGTAGTATAAAAATAACCTATCATGGACCTCACAAGCTCTCCTATCACTCTCATGCATAGAAAAACGTATGTCTAAAAGTCTTGGTCTAAATTCATTACCCTCTCTTTCAAGCAAGATAATAAAAACAACAAATGAACAGTTAATGGCCAATTGAATGTAGTGATTAACGTGCCGGAATTTAGAAGAAAATGGTAAAGAATTGCATTCCACAAGAAAAATAATAAACCTAAAAGTTCATTACAACCAACACCCTAAAACTAAGAGATTTAGCTACTGATATGTATCATAAAAAGTCCAGAAAATCTCTGAAAAACAAAACACTTTAAATGTCTAAGAGAAGAGAGGGAACTTCCGAAAGAATCCATGCCTTTCGACCGTAGGCACGCTTTTTTAGGTGTAAAACTCGATCTTGAACACTTCGAAAATCCCCAAACACTCCAAAACAATAGCCCTTGTAGTTCTCTGTTGAATTTAGTCAAAAATCGCACCAAAAAAGGGCCTTCCATTGACCTAGCGACGAAAAGAACATTATATAGATTTCACCGGTAGCGTTCAGACGCTATAGGACAGTGTTGAGACGTTATGCTTCAATATTACAAAAATGTCATTGCATTTTCGAAGTAGAGGGGCTCAAATTCGAAGTAGCGTCTCGATGCTGTAACATAGCGTCTCGACTTTACATCGAGAATTAATATTCTGCTTTACCAATTTGTAGTAGCATTGAGACGCTACTATTCTAGCATCTCAACGCTGAAGTCTTCTATCTTCTAGTTATTGTTTGGGTATTTCAATGCTTGCTTCTAGTGTTGAGACGCTGTCTCTCGGGTTTCTCCTTGATTCTCACCATTGACTTAGCCAATTTTAGGGCTTTTTGGCTCATTTTTCTACCCCAAATAATCTCAAAATCATCATTTCCCCTTAAATGCTCGATTCCTACAAAATTCACAAATAAAAGCATCAAGGTACACTTATAAAACACAAAATTACTAAATTAGAGGCCTTAAAATATCACTTTTTGACTAGTATCAGGCACTCATCCAATGGTTGATTAAATCTGTGAAAGAAAGAGTTATTTCCATATTTTGAAATCTTGTTATTTTCACGTCTTTTGTATCCGTTTTGCTCCAGAATTGCTCGATCATTAATTATGCTAAAATAATGCTCCATCAATTATCTACTTGGCAAAATATCTAAAATCAGTAGTAAACAAGCATACATTTCTTCAATTATATTCAAATGCTATTATAAATAGAATAATGCAAGAATATGAAGGTTTCCAAAAGTCCTATATGTGAAACAAAGATAATTCAAGCCATTATTCCAAAAATCAAAGGCAATTACTCCAATAACAAGAGGAAATTTAGCCTCAAAGACTCCTAATAACTCTCTCTTGGAGAGCTATCAAATCCCCAAACTTGAACTATTGCTCGTCCTCAAGTAATGCTTTTGTTGGGTATGTATGTCCTAAAACTCGAATGGCTTGTAAACACATTCTATAGTCAATAAAGTTGTTATTGAAGTTATTTCGTAAGGTTGTTATTGAATCATTTATAACTCTATAAATCCAATAAAATAAAGAATCTGTGGCTATTATATGAATACTTAGGCTATATGTGGAGATATAAAAGTGGATCAAGTCTAAGTAAATAGCCAAAACGGT
>JAOANK020210709.1:0-16251 GCA_026257165.2 Telfairia occidentalis
TATTCAAATAAGGAAAGAATAAAATCCAAGATATTTAGAACAATTAAATTCTAAATAGTCTCCATAATTGGCCAAATAAATTAACGGGGCGTTACAAGAAATAAGTAAATTTCACTAAAATTTTTGAGTTACTAAAAATGCACTACATCAAAATCAAAAAGTATTTTTTCTATAAACTTGATACAACTGGTTAAGGCACATTCACGAATATCCTCACCCTCATATGTTGTTTAATTGAAAATATATGCGTCTTTTTTCATTTTTTGAGGTAACTTGATTTTATTTGAAGATGCTACCACATTTTTACCCTGAAAATTTGGAGCACAACATGAAGATATTTGAGAAGCAGCTAGAAAAGGATGCAGCTCAACCCAGTTGGCTCTGGCATGAGTTCACCACCAAGGAAATGATGTGGTTCCCATTCCTGGAACCACAAAGATTGGGAATCTCCAATCAAACATTGCAACTCTATCTATGAAACTCACACTAGAAGAAATGGCTGAACTTGAAGCTTATGCTTTGGCTAATGCAGTGAAGGGTGGTAAACATAATCATCAAAGCACCATTTGGGAGCAATCTAATACACCACTTTCTTCTTGATCCAAATCTTGAACTAATCACTTTCTTCAAATAAATATGGAGTTGAAAGTTTCTTCTCTTTATATATTGTTCTTGAATTCGATTTAACTTTGAGAAAATTATCATTTATATTCCCTTTTCAATTTTTCCTTTCATGATTGACCCCCTCTTCAATTTTAAGTTTTTCTAACCTCCATTTTCATTTTTTGAAGCCTCAACAAGCTTTTGATATTTTTATTTTTTTACTTTTCAGACTACTTGATTTTACCAGTATACCCTTCTGTTTCTTTCTCTCTTTCTTCTTACCGTTCTCAAATCGATTTTAGACCCACTTCTAGATTTTTTTTTCTTTTTCATTGGCATTTAGCCAAGCCATTGTGTTTAATGTTTTTGTTTTTGTTTTACATAGTCTGAATCTTTTGTACTAGACTATTGTATTATACTGGTTGTTTGAACTTTTATTTCTATTCCGTGCACTGTGAGTCGATTCTCTCCACCCCACTTCAATTGTTTAATTTTTTAACTTCCAATGTATTTCTTTCTTCCATGGTGACTTCATTATTGATTGACACGATCCTGTTTAGTCAATTGAAGTTTGCAACCTCGATCATCATAGACAATCGCAATTCACTAATCCGATCGGTTCAGTCGATTCCGATATTCAAATGCAATCAGTTTGTACAATAATGTATAATCAATGTGATCATCTTACTCGATTTAAATTGTTACATGCTATCGGTTCAAACAATCTACATTTAATTTAATTATAAACAATTCATCATTAAATTGTAACATCCCAAGATTGTATGTAAATATTATAGAAAATTTTATGTTGAATTTTAATTTTTCACGTATAAATTTAGGACATTAAAATTGGCCAATAAATCTTATTGGCTATTAAATAAAATTAACAAACAAGGCAAGTAAATAAATATCTAAATAATGAAATATCTAAGAAATAAAATAATCACAAAATACATGATATATTTAGAAAAGTCTAGAAAGTTGGAGAGTAGAAAATGATATTTGGAGTACACATGATATTTTTTGAAAAATCTAGAAAGTTGGAAAGTACAAAATAATATTTGGAAAATACATGATATTTTCTTAAGACAAATCTAGAAAGTTGGAGAAAACTTGGAAGATTATTTGGAGAATACATGATATTTTTTTATAAGAATCTAAAAAGTTGGAAAGGAAGGAAGATGGTAGATTTCCCCTATAAATAAAGGATAAGGGATTCATTTTGGACAATAAGATAGGAACTCTCTCCCCTTGGCACAAGTACGCTCTCTTCTCTTTTTCCTTCACTCTCTAGTGTTACATTTAAGAAGTTTTTATATTCTCCTTCTTCTTCTTTCTCCTTCTTTCTCCTTATTCTTCTTTTATTAACACCATTACTACTACTATTATTATTATCATTAAAGAATTAAGTGTAATGATACTAATACACTCAAGATTTAATAATTATAATTCTATAAATAAGTTCATTAAGTTCCTTAACACAATAGTCTTAATAATAATCATAAGCGCTCTTCATGGAATTCATAGGATCAAACCATAAGGAATAAGTAGAAATAAATAAGATCACGATCTAGATAAGTAGCTAATCTCACTCTCTTTTTAAGTGGCTTATATGGTAGTTTGTCTTTGTTATGTTGCATTAATTATGTTATGTTGCATTACATGTTAAAACACGTTTCTTTATAAGGGACCCCATGCATTATGTATGTTCATGATCATGTTCAGATCAAGTTATTTTAGGTATAGGCTACGCTTCCAGGGCTAGTAGGGTATGTATGGTTGCACCCCTCTAGACCCAACCTTACGTTATGCTTATGATAGGGCTAGTAGGGCATGTATGGTTGCACCCATCTAGTCCCACCTTACGTTTAAGTTAAGGGTTAATGTCGGATGCGACTCTGGCTCTACTAACTGCATGCCACTGCTAATCATCGGATGAGTTAATTTCGCTTAAGTCCACATCCTGTATTAGGGCAGTGGAACTCATGTTGGAAGCATAACCAATTACCTCATGTTATGATAAGTCCATGTTTTGGGTCCCAATCATATGCTTTTATGGCATGATTGAGTGTGACTGTGCATTTGGGCACTACCTTAGATGAGAGCTACTTACTGAGTATATCATATACTCATCCTATTTAATAGATTTTGCAGGTGAGGATACAGCGTAGGTGGCATGACTAGACATCACTCAAGGGGCCAACCATCAAACTCACTGTTTTGGTCATATATGCATCTTGTTCCACTACGCTAACGTTTTATGGATCCTAGTGTTTTGTAAAAGAAACTTTTGTAAAGTTTTTACTACTTGATTAATAAAAGTTTTTACGTGTTCTTTTACAAAAATTTTGACCAAAACTATAGAAAAGTCTAGGCATGCATGTCGTAGCGGTCGGGTCTTGTTATGTAAGGTTTAGGGCGTTACATAAATAGTAATGTATGTGTCAACAATTTAACACATACTTTTGATCTCATTAATAAATCATCCCATTTCAAAACTAATTTTGAAAAATAATCCCTTATCTTCCCAAAGTTCATACCATATGTGCTTTCAGATAAGGGAAAAATGAAATCAAATTTCTTTTAAGAACTTGTACAAATGTACACCATTTAAGTCAAGAGAAATAGGAAAGATTTTATTGTCTCCCACTATTTTAATTGAAACGACATAATACCAGCACTTTTTTGGTACATTATTTTAATAACAAAACTTGAAATTCAAAACCACAAAATTAATTGACTCTCACTTATCGTAGTTAATTCTTTAATTCATATTTCAATTTAAACTTGCAATAAGAAAAAATGTTAATATACATAAAAGAATACACTACACGCAAAATATAAATAAAACTTAATTAAAAGTGCCCAACATTCAATAATTGGCATAAATTTAAAAATAACATTTTGAACGAACATAAACTCCAAAGAAAAAGCTCTATGCCCCTATAGATCAACAATCGGAGATGAGTTCCACTGCAAGGTACGTCAGACATCCCTGTCATTGAACTGAGACTTCTTCTCAATCAACAACCATACCAGAACTACTCATAGTCCTATAGTGTTGATTACCGTGTTTTGGTTAAGATTAGCAAAGTCTTTTGAGTGTAACCCATGTTTTAGATCTTGTAGTTCCATCCCAACAAGTGTCGTCGTAAGGTAGGTCAAATATTGGAACAAAACTACTATCCTATCCTTCTCAAGAGATTTACCCTAATATTGATCCATGTAACACCTTCCATAGGGGGGACGGTCCAAAAGCTGCTTCGAGGCCTCACATAAACCTCATGTTGTGAATCCAACAATGGAAACCGTAGGATACATTGTCATATATCCTTTTGCCACTCAGTATTTTAATAATATTTGAGATTTTCAAAACTAAAAAAATACTCTTTGGGATAAACAAAAAAAAAATCTAAGTTACTTCAACATAATTCATTTAACTCTTAAAACTGAGTTAGGTTAATTTTAATGTGAATTGCCGAGTTTTAACCTAACTAAAACTATTCACATTATGCACATTCTTAATGAATTTAAGTAAAATATGGACTAATTCAACTCCTAGGTCGGTCTCCAAGTCGAGGTGTTCCCTTTCGGTCAACTTAAAAACCCCATCCTAGTCAGGACCTGCCTTAGACAGAGTTCCCTTATGGGCAATTTTTATTTAAGTTCATTAATTTTTAATTAACACTTAATTACAATAATTAAATTAACCTATGTGGATTTGAGATCTAATTTATTAAAACAAATAAAATCCACATTAATCACTCAACCTTAGCTTCTATTAGCTTTTAAACAATTTTTTTAAAAAAAATTAATTAATTAAAATTCTAATTTAGTTTCTAATTAATTTTTAGAACTATTCTAAAAAAAACTAATTAGCTGTTCAAATTAGGAAACATCCAAACATTACATAAAATAACAATTATTTTAAAAATGTATGAATACATAACCTATGGTGGGAATTTAAAAAAAAAAAACTATATGACATACATTATGCAATATAATAAATAAATCATGCATCACATGCAAAATAAGATATACATCACATACATATCATAAATATTTAAAACTATATCGAACATATAATAATAAATAATTAAAAGCAAATTTGACCGGCATATCTGGCATATTCTAAGAAATTGAACGTAAAATTAATTACATAATTTTAAACTAAGACATATCTTGGCCTTTAATTTCTTCAAGTAAGGTCCACTTAAAATTAAGGTTTGAAAAAACCCTAATTTTATATTTCTTTTCAATTTCAATCAGCGTCAAAAGCTTCATGAATGTTTGCTTATCATTGCAGTTTCAAAGTCCATTGTGAAGATCATCGCCAAGTAGCTTAAAAAGAAATCATCGGGTGACACCCTATTTTCACAGCGAACAAAAAAAACACTGGAAAAGCAAAAAACTGATGATTGAGCATTCTTCCTGTATCCATCTCCTTCATGCCAGCGACAATTTAATAATAATAATAAAAAGGGCAATAAACTTCTTCACTCATTGTAGGTACTTCAATTACATGCCAAAAAGTTTTATCTCCGGCAATCAATAAGTGAGTTCCCTACCGCCTAGACTTTTTTTTAATTATTATTATATATAAAAAAAAAAGTTCCACCGTCAGCTCCAAGACAAAACTCCATCCAAGTTCATGCATCTCATGTGAATGATACATCTGATGTTTTTTTTTTTTTTTTTTAATAACTAACCCCCTTTAATTCGGGGCTAAATTTTGAACATCCAGCCACCTTTTTTTTTCCTCGATTGACCATCAATCTACTACTCTTGACCGATTCTTCTTGCTTTATTTCAGTCACTCCCAAAATACAGTAACTCGAGAACAAAATTATAGAAAAATCCTAACCCACAATTACAGAAAAATTCAAACCTTTTGGGCTACACATTTGATCTAATCAAATATAATTCTAATGCTAAACAAATATGCTTAAACAACCAAATTGCAAACGACAGTTCATATATCTCATATATATAAGAATAAAATTAAGAAAACAAATTTCTAAAACATTCCCACCAACCTTTTAAAATCAAAAGTGCCAAAGACCGCTCTAATACAATTTGTAGGAAAATTACCCGGATCTAATCCAAAACCTGGTCGCAAAAGCGGGTGCATTGATTAGAAAACGCGAATCTAATGGCGACTTTTGAATAAAATAATTTTTACAAATATAGTTTTAAAAAAAAACATACCTTTGGGATGTCATAAAAGCGATAGATCATTGGGACTCCACATGATCTTCCTGTTGGGGTTGGTGCCCTAAATCTCGTGAGTTACGTATTTTTGTAATTATTGTGTGAATTGTTGAATATGGGGATGTTATGTGTCATGAGCTTCATTAAATGTATGCATGCTAGGAGCATCACTGAAATTTTGGATTTGAGATGCCTTAGTGGCTCGGTGGGATGTTATGTGATTGATTGAGACCTATGCATAGTTTGGATGTGTGTTGCTTGCTACTTGAGGTTCCTTCATGAGATGGTACTATACTGTGTGAGACATGGAGTAGGTCCCACATGAGATGCATGACTGTTTGTGCTTGCATGTCAGACTCCAGAGGTCGGAGTTACTGACTGAGTAACTTTATACTCAACCTATTCCTTTTCTTTCTTTTTAGGTAAAAATAAGGTCTATCGAGGTGACTGGCGAGGAGCGAGTTGCAAATAGGGTGTGGTCACGAGCATAGTCTTCTGTTTATAGTTGATTTCGTTGTTTTACTTACTAATTTCAAGTATGTTATTTAGTCTTTGAACAATCTTTTTCTTATGCCTAGTTTACTTGTTAATTTTAGTATAAAATCGGGATCCCAATATGTTTTTATTAGGTTTGAAACTTACTTATTTTGATCTACTTATATAATAAAAGTTATTTCTGAGTTAAGTAGTTTGTAAATCTTTTGACTTCGGGCATGCATACTGGTAATGACTCTAAGTAATCTGTATCTAGAAGTTGAGTCGTTATAGTTGGTATTAGAGCAAATACGATTCTGTAGACCGTGTACATCATAAGCACTAATGTGTTACCATGACCATGTTGCAATCGTCTCGTCACCACCAGGTATACCTCCAACTTAAAATAAAGCGACTTGTGCTTTAAGAAAATGTGTTCGATTGTCCATGTACTTGTATTGTGAATTACTTGATGAGTTGTGTAATAAATAGTTTGATTTGGGTTTGTTTTTAGATCATGTCTCCTCGCAAAAGAGCAATTGGTCGACGAAACAGAGATAAAGGCAGTGGTCGTAGCAGAGCTAATCCACTGCCTACAGTCCCTGAGGATCAACCCTTAGAACAACCTGAAGTGGAGCTCCAAGTCCATCCTAAGATGCAGCAGGAGGGGCAACTTAATGAGCAGCCAACAAGACAAAGAGTTCCCCCTTCAACTGAACCTCTAATAACGGATTTTGTGCAGACAATGATCAGGCCGCATTAAAAACTAAATGTTGTAGTTCTTTCAAGGTCGAGGGATTGTTTCGCTTAGGCGAGATACATAAAAGATTTCAAGAAGTACATCCCTCAGGTTTTCAACAGTGTGACGGTGGGCCCTACGAAGGCTAAGTTCTGGCCTGTATCCATTAAGGGTTTTTTTCAATATATGGACTGCCCCGAGGTGCAGAAGGTCCATTATGTCGTCTTCATGCTGTGGGAAGACATGTTGCTATGGTGAGAATTAATCAAGTGTTCAATAGATGTCATAGAGGGACCGATTACGTGGGCACAATTTAAGGAAGCATTTTTGGTACAATACTACCCAATCGTGGCACGTTTTGAGAGGTAGGTAGAATTCCTAAGTTTGAAGCAGGGCAATCGGACAATGGAGGAATACGAACAGAAGTTCACCAGACTGCCACGTTTCGCTCCGAAGATAATGGACACTAACGCTAAAAAGATTGAGTGTTTCATTACGAGGCTCAAGGATAGAGTTCGTAGGGTGGTAGGGGCCTGTTGCTCACAGGATTATGCAACTGCATTGAAAGCAGCTTCCCTGATCTACTCAAAAGCCACTAATGTTCACTAATGTGTAGACACAAGTCACACCGGGGGCCAGTAGTTCTTAACTAGTTGCGACATCGAGATCCAGTTCAGGGCAAAAGAGAAACTATGATGCACCGATGCCTAACCATCCTCAGCACCTCCAGCGCGATTTTGCTAGACCTAATTAGAACCGGGGCCAGGGGCAACGGGGTTGTAATCGAGATCGGTCGTTCTGTAGGCAGTGTAGGAAACATGATTGGGGACAGTGTGGCACCTGTGCTAGGACATGCTACAAGTGTCACAAGGAAGACAATATAGCGGTAAATTGCCCCAAGAATGTCAAAGAGGATATAATTTAGACTCAAGCGACTAACCAAGGATAGAGCAACGAACAGTAGGGCAAAGTCTTCGCCACTACTCGCCAGGAAGCTGACAATTCCAACGCTATGGTGACAGGTACCTTGCTTGTCTTGGGTCACTTTGTATTCTTATTATTTGATTTAGGTTCCTCGCATTCTTTTATTTTCACTAGTTTTGTAAAAGGGGCTAGATTAGCACTTGAAGCCTTAGGCTTTGTAATACTTGTTTCCACCCCAGTAGGAGTAGTATTAGTGGCTAGTGAGTGTGTTTAGTGTGTGTGTGTTAGTGTGTTAGTGTCGGATCATTTTTTGAATGTAAACTTGATTGTATTGGATATGTCGAATGTTGATGTTATACTGGAAATGAAGTGGTTGTCTATAAACCATGCCATCATTGGTGTTTTCGTAAGGAGGTGGCCTTTAGCTCACTTCTAGGCTCTAGTTTCAAGTTCAAAGGATTGCATGTCGAAGCTGTACCGGGGATCATCTCCGCACTAAAGGTAGAGAAACTGATCGAGCAAGGAGCTTATGGGTTACTCGCAAATGTGGTCGACACTAGTCATGTAAATGCTTCGATAGATTCGATGCCTATAGTGCGAGAGTTTGCGGATGTGTTCCCATATGACCTTCTAGGGCTACCACCAGCCAAAGAGGTAGATTTTTGTATTGTGTTAGAACGATGTACAACACTCATCTCCAAGGCTCCTTACAGAATGACCCTAGCCGACCTGAAAGAGTTAAAAAGTTAGATACAAGAATTGCTGGACAAAGGGTTCATCCACCCCAGCGTTTCACCTTGGGAACACCGGTGCTATTTGTCAAAAAGAAGGTGGGTTCATATAGCTGTACAATAATTATCGGGAGTTGAATAAGGTGCAGTCAGAAATAAGTATCTATTGCCATGAATCGATGACCTATTTGATCAGTTGCAAGGAGCTTCTGTTTTCTCCAAGATCGATCTGTGGTCAGGGTACCATCAGCTGAGTACTAGCGATGGAGCTATCCTGAAGATGACTTTCAGATCCAAGTAAGGGCATTACAAATTCGTGGTTATGTCATTCGAGCTAACGAATGCTCCAACAATGTTCATGTAGTTGATGAATAGAGTCTTCAAGAAGTTCTTTGACACTTTCATGATTATGTTTATTGATGACATCCTGGTTTATTCAAAGAAAAAAGAGGAGCACAAGGAGAATCTCAGGAAGGTTTTGATGAATTTGAGGACCGCAGCTATACACTAAGTTCACTAAGTTTAAGTTTTGGTTACAGAAGGTATCCTTCTTAGATCATGTTGTATCTAAGGATGGCGTCTCAGTGGACCTAGCAAAGGTAGAGGCAGTGACCAACTGGTTGCGTCCAACTAATGTTAGCGAGGTATGCAACTTTCTAGGCTTGGCCGGTTATTACGTCGTTTTGTACAGGATTTTTCTAGTATAGCCTCATCAACCGACTCAGCTAACGCAGAAGGGTAATCAATTTGTGTTGACTGATGACTGTGAAGCAAGCTTCCAGGAGCTTAAGTAGAGGTTGGTTATTGCGCCAGTGCTCATAGTGCCAGAAGGAACTAGGAATTTCGTGGTGCTTCTAAGAAGAGACTGGGATGTGTGTTGATGCAATGCGACAAGGTCCTAGCTTATGCATCACGCCAACTAAAAGATTACGAGCGCAACCACCCAACGCATGACCTGGAATTAGCAACAGTGGTGTTTGCCTTGAAAATTTGGAGGCATTACCTATATAGAGAGAATATACATATATTTATGGATCACTAGAGTTTGAAATATTTCTTCACTTAAAACAAGCTAAACATGAGACAGTGGAGATGGCTCAAGCTGGTAAAGGACTACGACTGTGAGATTTTGTACCACTTGAGCAAGGCATGTGGTGGTCGACGCTCTCAATAAAAAGGTAGCACATACCGCAGACTTAAATTCATCGAGACCTTGAGAGGATGGAGGTAGTTGTGATGGTTGGTGAAGTTACTGACCAGCTATCCCAGTTGTCGGTTACTTGGAGCTTGTGCCAAAAGATCATTGATGTGCAGCAAGAAGAACCTAACCTAATGGAAATATTCAAATAGTGGAGGGCCAGTCTAACAGAAGAATTCTCATTGTCATCAGATTTTGGACTACAGTTTAGGAACACCTATGCATACCCCAAGATGAAGCGCTTAAGACCAAATTACTAACTAAGCCACACAATTCACCATTTGCAATACATCTTGGCAGTACAAAGATGTATCAGGATTTGAAATAGTATTATTGGTGACCTAACATGAAGAGAGATATAGCCGAGTTTGTGAGTAGATGCTTAGTATGCCAACAGGTGTAGGCACCAAGATAAAGGCCAACAGGGTTATTGCAACCCCTGTTCGTATCCGAGTAGAAGTGGGAACATGTCTCCATGGATTTCATCACTAGGTTGCCTAGAACAACGAAGGGATATATAGTGATGTGAGTGGTCATAGATAGGCTTACCAAGTCTGCACACGTCCTTCTAGGAAAATCTACATACTATGTGGAGAGATGGGCACAGTTATATAAGGAGAAGATTGTCATGCTACATGGGGTATCTGTGTCCATTGTCTATGATAGGGATGCGCATTTTACGTCCACCTTTTGGTAGAGTTTTCAGAAGGCTATGGGGACACAGTTGAATTTAGGTACTGCCTTTCATCCACAAACAGACGACAAGATTGAATGATTGAATCAGACCCTGGACGATATGCTAAGGCATGTGTCTTAGATTCTGCTGGGAGTTGGGACTCGCACCTACATTTGATGGAGTTTGCTTCCAATAATAGTTAGTAGCAACTATTGACATGTCTCTATTCGAGGCTTTTTATGGCAAAAAGTGAAGATTGCGAGTCTGTTGAGAAGAGGTTGGTGAATAGAAGTTGTTGGGACCTGAGTTGGTCCAAGTTATGAATAAAACCATAAGGAATATTAGGGCAAGAATGTTAACAACTCAGAGCAGGCAAAAGAGCCATGCAAATACGCGGCAATGAGACATGAAATTCATTGTAGGTGAATATGTGTTTCTACGGGTGGCTCCTACGAAGGGAGTTTTGAGCTTTGGTCGGAAGGGGAAGCTGAGTCCTCGTTTCATTGGACCATTTGAGATACTATAGCGAATCGGTCCTGTGGCTTACCAATTAGCACTATCGCCTTCCCTTTTAGCAGTTCACAATATTTTCACATCTCCTTGCTAAAGTTCATTGCGAATCCGACGCATGTGATAGACTACGAACCTATACATGTTAATGAGAAACTGAGCTATGAGGAGAAGCCCATCAAGATCATCACTAGAGAACATAAGGTACTTTGCAATTGAGAGATAGCTCTGGTGAAAGTCCTTTGGCATAATCACCAGTTGGAGGAAGCGACTTGAGAGCTAGAGGAGGCGATGCAGACCAAGTACTCGGAACTGTTTCAAAAGTAGGCAACTTTCAAGGATGAAAGCTTTTAAGGTGGGTAAGTTGTAATGTCCCATTAATTAATTCTATTTTAATTTAATACTGTGCAATTAATTAAGGACTAAATTGTTGATAAATGCTAATTTAGGGGAAAATAATAATAATTTTTTTATTAAATTAAGAGATATTTTATTTCAGGGAAAAGGGAAAAAATTAACAATAATGACAATTTCGTAAATAGGAAGATTAGGGATAAGGTCTGGTGCACCCTATAAATATGTTATTAGGGACCTAAGCCGCATGCCTCTCTTTATTTTTCCAAATAAAACTCCCCCTCTTTCTTTTTCCCTCTCCTATTCACGCAAAAAGGAGCTCCTCCCTTCCCAAAAATTTCCTCTCTCACACTCGTCTCCCTCTCCAAAAGTACCAGTTGGCGGCGATAGTAATAGATCGGCAACAGCAACAGTGGTGGTAGCAATAAGTGGCCGGCAACATATATTTCTCCCTTCTTTCCTTACTTTGTTTAACGTCTCCTTTAAGGGACGGCTTCTTCATCGCCTCCTCATATTCCAACAGAATAAGTAGGGTAGAGAAGTTCTCGGTCTTCTCGTTTTCTCGAATTTTCCCCTTTTAACCACGTTTTCTCTTTTTTCAGCCTTTAAGGAAGCATTCTTTTATAAAACGAAGGGTCGAAAAGAAGCACGAAGTCGAGATCTACGAATTGGTGGAAGCGGAATCCCGATTAGAGTGGCAGTAACGCAGCATGCACAGTGGAGACCAATTGCTGCTGTGGCGAGTGTGGCACACATGCCAACCTTTGACCCTTGCTTGGCGAAGCGTGTGATGTCCGTTGGGGCTAATTTTGGCAATGTTGGACTCTTGAGGGTGAGTAGATTCTAAAACTGACCCTTGTTCACCCATTTGAGGCGCGCGTGGGAGGCACTCGCCGGACAGCGACTGTGCGTGGCAGCATAGCATTAACTGCGGCTTGTCAGAAACGACAGTGTTTTTCCTACACCGGTTGTCCCTCGAAAACCCTAACTTTCCTTTTAAATTTTAAATTAATTGGAATTTAGAAATTTAATAAGTGTATTTTTGGAATTTGGACCTAGGTTGCTTAAGGAATCAAATACCGGACCACTTGCGGGTTCACTTACTTTTTTTCTTAAAAATCAAAATAAGTGGCTTCGTTCTTGGATAAACCATTAGGCTAGTTCGGAATTTGTGTGATTTGTTTGTTGTACATGTTGAATATGCTTATCTTATGTGGTTTGCAAATTGGAGCATGATGATAAGTAGTGGGTTGAGCATGATGTGGGGATGGTGGAATATGTGGATGTTATGTGCCATGAGCTTCATTATATGTGATTTATGCATTCTAAGGGTATTGCTGGAATTTTGTATTTGAGATGCCTTAGTGGCTTGGTGTGATGTTATGTGATTGATTGCGACATATTCATAGTTTGGATGTGTTGCATGTAATGTAAGTGTTATACCATCTCTGCTTAGTGCTATATGGAGGACCTCCATGAGACATTGTATCTCTGCTTAGTGATATATTGAGGACCTCCATGAGATGTATTCTCTGTTGTGTGTTATGTCGTGTGCTACTTGAGGTTACTCCATGAGATGGTACAATACTATGTGAGACAAGAAGTAGTTCCCACCTGAAATGTATGATCATTTGTGCTTGCATGTCTCACCCTAGGGGTCGGAGTTACTTACTGGGTAACTTTATACTCATCCTATTCCTTTTCTTTCTTGTTAGGTAAAGATAAGGTCTATCCAGGTGTCTAAAAAGGAGCGGGTTGCAAATAAGGCCATGGTCACGAGCATTGTCTTCCACTTACAATTGATTTCGTTGTTTTACTTTCTAATTTCGGACCTGTTATTTAGTCTTTGAACAATCTTTTACTTATGTCTAGTTTACTTGTTAATTTTAGTATAAAATCCGGATCCAATATGATTTTATTAGATTTGAAACTTACTTATTTTTATCTACTTATATAATAGAAGTCATTATCGACTTAAGTAGTTTGTAAATCTTTTGACTTCGAGCATGCATGCTGATAACGACTTTAAGTAATCACTGTCTAGAAGTCGCGTCATTACAATATTTGTTTTGAAGGATTTGTGTTTAGTAATATCACATGGTTATGTATTATACGATTGATGCTCTTACAATTTTTAAGTATTTTATATATCAGTATAATATAATTTAAATTTATATATCATTTTAGTCTTTATTAATTTAGTATTTTATTTTTATGTCAATTTAGTCTATAATAATTTTATTTGTTATTTTATCAAACAAATTAACTTATATTAATTTGAGATTTTTTTTTTGTGAGAAGTATTAAATATTAAATATTAATTAAAGTTTGAATTTGTTTTTTCTACCAAAAATGACCATTGATATAATTGATAGTATTTTTAGTAGATTATATTTACCACGTTATCAAATTAGATTTATTTTTAGAGGAATCATAATAATTTTTAATGATTTTGTTTCATGTGTTTTGAAATGTATACTTAGTATTAATTTTAATTGAAAATAAAAATAAATTAATAACTAAAAAATAATTTTGAAGAGATATATGAGAGAAAAAACACACATAACCAAAATATGAAGTAACTATTGAAAAAAATTAAATATAAGGAATATTCTACTTTAAATTGAAATTGAAAATAAATTGAGATAGTATTCATTTTAATTAAAGTTTATTTTATATCTAAATGTAAAATATAAGTATAGTTAATTGTTAATTATTGTCTCAATGTATGAATACAATAATTCATTTTTAAATATAATATAAAAATGTGAAATAAAAAATTGATGAAAGAAAAAATATATATAAAAAAACAATGGATTAAACTGTCACTAGATAATGCCCTCAACATGAGAATCTTAAAAACAAATGTTTAAAAAGGACATTTAAAATAGGATAGATGTCCCCATATGAGCATCTTAGGATGCTCAAGTATCCTAAATTACCCCAAAACAAATGGAGTAATCCAGATGTCAATTCTATGGGAATTGTTGATGCACGAGAAATCCTGCCTGGTAACGTGGACTGAGTAGTGGATGACCTCGGACCTGCAAGAGAGGACGAGCTGAGGTGGAATGGTGATGACCACACTCTGGATGACCTCGGACCTACAAGGGAGGACGAGGTGAGGTGGAGTGGTGATGACCACACTCAGGATGACCTCGGACCTTCAAGCGAGGACGAGGTGAAGTGGAGTGGTGATGACCACACTCTGGACGACCTCGGACCTGCAAGGGAGGACGAGGTGAGGTGGAGTGGTGATGACCACACTTTGGATGACCTCGAACCTGCAAGGGAGGACGAGGTGAGGTGAGTGGTGATGACCACACTCTAGATGACCTCGGAACTGCAAGGGAGGACGAGGTGAGGTGGAGTGGTGATGACCACACTCTGGATGACCTCGGACCATGCAAGGGAGGACGAGGTGAGGTGGAGTGGTGTTGACCACACTCTGGATGACCTCGGACCTGCAAGGAAGGACGAGGCGAGGTGGGGTGGCAAATGCCACATTCCGACGCTCAAGTCAGTCAAGCAATAAGAGAGAGTATTGTATTTTCTCTAGATCTCAATGCGTACCTTTTGATGTAGTTTTGTCTGGTATTTATACTTGGGTGGAGGTGGGCTTTGAATGGAAAGTCTCACCTTATCCGGCATGATTCGGGGCGGATTACAGGGGTTGATTTGAGGGAGTAAATCTCTCTCAATTGCGCGCTGTCCGGCGTGAATCTGGGATGAAGTATTTACTCTTTAGGGTTACCTCATCCTGCCGAGCTCATCTTGGCCGAGCCGAGCTTAACCTCTATCACCTCGGCTCTGCCCCAGGTGCTACCACATACGTGGCACTCCCAAGATCCTCAAGGTATCTTGGTGGTTTTTTCACCCCCAACATTGGCCCCTACTTTGTGTTTGCCCAGTCTTCGCGGGATACACAAAGTAGAGTACGCTCATTCGGGGAGTTGGTTTCACCTCGACTCTACTCGAGGTGACACTACACATGTGGTTCTCCCACGGTTCTCCCGTGTCTTGTAACATTTTGCACATTGGCTCTCCCTGAGGTGGAGCCACATGTGGCGCTTCGAAGGTTCTCCAAGTGTCTTGGTTTCAGCTAAGCTCTTCGCCAACCGAGCTTAGCATATGTTGAGTACAGGAGAATATTGGTGGAGGTGCCACCATCGACCAAGACGCGAAACACTTTCACGTGATCGATGTCGGTTCGGATGACGAGAGCGTCGTCGTGCCGGCTGTAGCACTCTTTAGCGTCTTCGTCGTCGGACGTGATGAGAAGTAAAGACTATTGGGACGAGGTGAGACATACCTCATGTCGTGCCTCCTAGGCCAGAGATATTCTTTTCTGTCCAGAGTGGCCCCCTTACCAGCCTCCGAATACAGTGTGTATTTTCACAGGGCATTCTCTCTTGGGCGAGCGAGATCTGTCTCGTTCTGCAGCCGTGGGAGCGTAGGTTACCCATCATTGCGTGAGGATGAATGAGGATCTTAATTTGCTCCTTCAGTTCGTAGTTGTCTGCAGTGTCACGATCGTGGTCTTTATGGAACCAAAAATATTTCAACGGATCCTGTCTGTGTGACCCTATTCTCATTTTCTCTGGTGAGGTGAGTAGGCCCACCTCTTCGGCCACCGCTTAAATCTCGGCGATGGACACGATCGTGGGGTATATCTTTTGAATTTTGGCCCATCTTTTGATCCTGTCTGTGTGACCCTATTCTCATTTTCTCTTGCCTTTCATCCCATCTCTTGTTGCAATGTTTGCTCTTGTCGCATTGCCGTGAGAGGGCATGATTAGTTGTAGTTTCCTTCCCTTGGTGTGAAAGGGAG
>JAOANK020210920.1:0-16250 GCA_026257165.2 Telfairia occidentalis
CTGTATGTCTCCACATATATGTTTAAGTTTGTCATTGAATAACCTTGGATCTTAGTTTATTGGATTGATTCTATGCATACTAAATGTCGAATAACTCTTATTTTATAAAATAAATAATTTGAATAAAATTACAAGACCACGAAGGTTTAGGGCATCAACCCCAACACTTAAGACTAGGAAAAATAAGTGGACTTAGTTGTGTAGAAAGAATCTGAGTGAATAAGTTTGCAACCCTAAAAAACATAAACGAATGCTCTCATACTAGTAAAATTGGTGTCTTTCTTGAAAAGGTCTATTAGATTCTACTATTGCTTGATTAATTAGTTCGCTTGGCCAAAGTTACCCTACTCTACAAAAACACTTAGATGGTTGTAGCACAAGAATTGTTTCTCCAACCCCAATAGAGTATTTCATTATCCAAAAGCAGTGGGTTACAAAAATATTAATTAAAAGAGAGGGGGGAGGGGGTCGATAAAAAACAAACAACAAAACTATCAAACCATCAAAGACAAAATATAAAGAAAAACAAACAAGAAATTCATTATCATAGATTGTATAATCAGAAGCGAGAAAGGGACAACCAACATCCTAAAGATTATCCAGCCACAAAATTAGCTTCAAACGTAGGATCCTGCTCCTCCTCTACTTCTTCATGCACAACAGGCGGAGGTTGGATCTGTAAGTTCATCAAATCATCAGGAAAAGGAGGGAAGCCTTCGGCGAAAGGTTTGGTGAAGTTCACCTATATTGCCTTTTTAAAAGCAATATCACATTAACAGGCATAACTCTAATAAGTTTGGCATTGTCGCTCTTGAAATTCAAGTCGACCCATCACTAGCTCCAATTGTTCCAGCAAACGATGACCACCGCTCAGAAGACCTCTTACTTTTTGTGGTACTTCAGTCCTTCGTAACCGCTCCAGATTGGTCGTGTCAATCACTCTTTTGTCAAACAAGGGTATATCGTTTGGAAATATGGGAACACAGACCACTTGCATAGTGCAGTGATTGTGTTGGGGAAGAATAGTTTGTCCACTTTCTTCAAACATAAATAAATTTTTGGGGCAATAATTTTCCCTACATCAATACTCAAAGAACAAAGTATTGCGAATACCAGGAGAATGCGATCCTTCTTGGTTGTTGAGTCGTGCGTCACTAGAAGTATTTAGAGTTTTGAAAAAGACAGCCAAATGTCCGCCTCAGTTTTTTAGAAAGCAGACTGGAACGTTCTAGCACCGGTTGAAGAGACTCGTTATTGTGCACCTTCAACTCTAATTTTTCCTATTGCAGCATTTGAGCAATTGTCATTTCGTTGTATATGGCATGTAGGAAATTTTGAAGGTGGTATTGGCTGTTTCTGGCGCTTGGTGAGAAATCAACTGGCACTCCCCTGACCATTATTTCAAAGCCATTGTACTCGTCGAGGTTGGCACAGAACTCTCGAACATCCCAACAATGGTTGGTTTGGCTTCTTATAGGAAAAGTCCCATCAATTGTTAGTAAAGGCAGCAAAAATAAAGCGAGGGAGTTCATTGTAAGGTTCCATAAACCCTTTTTCAGCTAAAAGGTCTCTTTTCTTAATATCTTCATATTGGCATCTAGCGGCATCATCGATCAGGCAGTCATGGATGGGCAACTGATGATCTAGTAATGGCTCTGATATAGGCACTTTCCCTTTTCTTCGAGCTTTCTTTGGACTTGGTTGCGCTTGAATAAAATCCTCGGAGGTTTCGGGAGTGCCTTCGACTATTGCCTTCTTCTTTTTTCTATTTTTCTTTCTGTTCGATGAACTTGGTGATGGGTCAGCATGTGTCTCTATAACTGTTGGTTCTTCATTCTATGCCTCAACTGCAGCTACTTCTTCAACTACTGGTTCGTTTGGTTGTTCTCCTTCTTTGGTTGGTATGGCTTCTTTCACCTCTTCAAACTACACCTTAGGTTCATCCTCTGTCTGGTCCTCTGGTTCAATAGTTGGTGTGGAGGGTTTACCTTCTTGTTCCAATGCTTGCACCGCCGCCAAGACTTCTTCGACGATGGGTTGAACTTCAACTGGAGATGGAGGTGTTACCACTTTCTTGGTCTTTTTCTTCCTTTCTTTCACCGACGGAGGTGTGATAGCACACGATTGCGCTAAATTTCAGCTAATTTTGTTATTTAATTTTGGATCTTTCACGAGTTTTTGTGTTCATTTGTAGGTACCAAGCATAATTAGGTGAAATTATGAATTCAAAACTGATCGAGTCGAGAAACGAGCTTAAGAAGACTAAATTTGGCTAAGCAAAGAAAAAACAACGCCAAAATACATGTAGACCCAAGGCTACAGCGTTGAGACGCCATGCCAGGGCATTGAGATGCTCAAATCAACGGGAAATTTGATGCTAGGATCATCAGCGTTGAGATGCTACTCAACGACATCTCAACATCGTAGAGCACTAATGCAGCACGCGCGCCCTTTGAAATAGGCAGCGTTAAGTGGTAGCATCCCATCACGTGCATTCAATGCTCACCTATCCACTGTGTGCCCCACGCAGCAACGCTATCAGCATCTAGATGCACGCACAGGTGTCTAGACGCCTCCACATGCACGTGCACATGCAGCTACTGCCATGGGCATCTCGATGCCCTTAATGATGGCTCGTTCATTACATCTGCGCTCCTTTAGGACATTGTAACCAGCGAAGTAGCGTTGAGCCACTTCTTCAAGCGTCTCAACGCTACACACTTTGGTTTCCCTAAAGGATGCCTGTGTCGTACTTTCACTTGGACTAAAGAGGGCAGCGTCGAGACACTGTCCCTAGCGTCTCTATGCTGCTGATAGAATGCTCATTATAGGCGTATTTTATCCTCCAAAAACAAGGAGGCCATTTGGAAGTATGATTTTGCCCGGTGGAGCACAATTTACCAGAGGGAAGATGAGCTTCCCATGGACTCCCTAGAGTAATCTTAGGCTTCGAATTTTGGGTCTCGTATCGAGAATGAGTGTGGCACTCGTCTTCAAAAGTTTTCATCACCTTTTCTAGATTTTGTTTCATTTTGTAAATTCTTGAGGGAGTCTTTGTTTTTAATTTGGATTTAAGTGGCGGGATTCCACCTTGACTCGTTTTGTAATGCCTTGTGACGTTGTTTATGCTTTATTAATTTTATGTGCTTTTCTTATCTCGTTCTTGTTCATTCATGGATTCGTATGCTTAATGTTTTTTAATATCTTGATCAAAAATTGAATTGTTTTATTGATTTAAGTTTTAACTCGAGAGAGTTAGGCTTAGATTAGAACATCAAATGTATGACTACTGTAGGCCAACATGTTTAGTGGAGGTTTATTTAGAGAAACATGAATTCTTATCTCTACGAGGTTTGTTGTGAACTGTGATGACAAATGGGATTGCCCTGAGATCGAGAGGATGGGATCACAATGAGTCTTCTAAGGGGTGATAATTAGTGGAAAGATCGTAATGCTTGCTAGTGTGTCAGATAACAGACCGATAGATTGAGTCTGCATATTAATAAGAGACTGCCTGAGCCTGAGAAAGGAATCCAAACGTTATTTAATCCCAATTTATGATTGGATCGTGATAGAAAAGTTTGTTTTGTTAATAAAATGTAGTGTCTCAAGGCATGTAAATGCGGTCTAAGGCATGCTCTCCATATGTCACCTACATCTAGTTAGGAGTAAGAGTAGTGTAATTTAGCTTTTTCTCTTAATAATCGGATCCTTAGATAAAATGAGGTGTAAGTAACTATGGTACTTAAACAAACTAGAAACTCAATCCCGAGGACAACATTCGATACTCAATTTCACACTATACTAAAACTAACCCATACACTACGATAACGCAATGTTGCGATCAATGTGGAGGTGGAATCTGCTCTTCAGGTGAGGGGATGCAAGGGCATTGAGTAAAAGATTGGCATCAGAGTCTCTTTGCTTCTTGGTTTTTCTACGCAGAGGCATTGTTTCTGCCTGCACAAAGGTTTTCTTGCAAACAAAGAAGAGAGTAATTTAGAGAAGATGAGAAGAAGAAAAGGGATTTGCGAATATAAATAAAACTAATATGAGGGTAAATTAGGCATTTGGACGAAAATTCGTTTACAATTCCCTTAATTAATCCATGCAAAAGCAATACTTTTGGAATAAAAATATTCCAATGGATCTTTGTGATAATTACTGCTCTGTCAATTCTACTGTTCCCTACAAAGTAGACTTTAGGGCATGAAGTACAGTAAGTAAAATTTCATTTTTTGAAAGTAAATTCTGCTTTCTCTCCTCATAATAATTTCTGCCTCAAATATGCAATTCTCTCTTTATTTTGCATATTTATCTGCAAAAGAAAATTCAAAATCAATTAGAGATAATTATGGAAAGTGAAATTTTAAATTAGATATTTATTTTTTGGAATTATTGACACAGTGAAAATCTAATTGGCCAAATTCAAATTCAAATGCAAACTAAAAAAATCAAAATACCAAAATAAAATAAAATAAAATAGAACCAAATGAAACCAAATAAAATTAAACTAACAACCTTAATTCAAATGCACAATTTTCCTAGAAATTATTCCTTAAATAAAGTAAAAATTAAAACAGTGAAAGGGAGCGAAGGTAATTTAACATTCAATAGTAGTGTTGTGTCACATTTCAAACAATTGGAGAAAGGTACATTTTCGAAGGGAATTCTCTCCCTAATAATGCTTGATTCTTTATCAATTGACTTTGAAATTTCTTCCATTGGTCTCATCTCTTAGCATGATCTTCATATGGGAACACTTCTAAATTGGTGAAAGGTCTAGACCAACGAGACTTTAACTTTCCATCAAATAGTTTAAGTCTTGAGTTATACAACAATACTTGTTGGCCTTTCTCAAAATGTTTTGGAATCAATCTCTTATGATGCCATATTTTTGTCTTCTCTTAGTAGATCTTTGCATTTTTATAATAAAAATGACGATGCTCTTCCAATTCATTCAACTGTAGAAATCTCACTGCTCCAGCTGCTGTGATGTTAAAATTTAGATTCTTCAAAGCCCAAAAAGCCTTGTGCTTTAACTCTAGAGGCAGATGGCATTCTTTGCCATAGAGTAATCTATAAGAAGAGATCCCTAAAGGTGTTTTGAATGCAGTTCTATGAGCCCAAAGAGCATCTGGAAGTCTAAAAGACCAACCTTTCGAGTTGGGTTAACAACCTACTCTAAAATTCTCTTAATCTCCCTATTGGAAACCTCAGCTTGACCATTGGCTTGTGGAGTATAAGGGGTTGAAACTCTATGCTTTATACCATATTTTGCTAGTAAATTACTAAGAATCCTATAGAGAAAATGAAATCTCTCATCACTTATTAATGCTTGTGGAGTTTCAAAGTGAGTGAAGATATTCTTCTCAAGAAATTTTGAAAACTGTTTTAGCATCATTCTGAGCACAAGCAATTGCCCCTACCCATTTTGACACATAATCAACGACTAGTAAAATGTAAGAGTTACCATTAGATGGGGGAAAAGGTCCCATAAAATCAATGCTCAGACGTCAAATAACTTTATCTCTGAAATGAAAATCAGTGGCATTTCATCTTTGATTTTAATGTTTCCTTTTCTTTAACACTTATGACATGTCTTGTTAAATATATAGGCATCCTTAAACATCGAAGGCCAAAATTATCAGGATTCCAATGCTTCGCTGTGGTCCTTTGCCCTCCAAAGTATCATCCATAGGGTGCAAATGTTCCACTATTGTTGGATCATCTAATTGAGAAACACATCTTCATACAATCCCATCAGCACACTATCTGTGGACAAATGGGTTATCTCAGAAATTGAAGCTTACATCATGAAGAAATTTTCTTAATTGTTGATTCGTTAATTCTGGAGGTAATAAATCTGTAGCCAAATAGTTAGCAATATCTGCAAACCATGGTGGTTCAATATCATCAATATGAGTTACCATAAATAATTGTTCATCTAGAAAACAGCTCGCATCTCTGGTTGCTGTAGCATTTCTTTTGTTTGCTCAACTTTAGACAGATGCCCTGCAACGTAGTTTTCTAAACCTTTCTTGTCTTTGATATCTAAATGAAATCTTGCACTAAGAGCACCCATATGATAAGTCTTGGCTTTGCATCCTTCTTTTCCAGCAGGTAGGGAATTGCTCCATGATTTGTAAAACCAATATCTTTAAAACCTACAAGATATTGACTAAATTTTTCAAAAGCAAATACGACTGCTAAAAGTTCCGTATCTGTAGTAGTATAATTTAATTGTCATTCATTTAAAGTTTTACTGGCATAATAAATCTGATGAATCATCTTGTCATGCTTTTGTCTCAACATTGCAACAATAGCATAATCGTTTGCATCGGACATCAATCTGAAGGATAAATTCCAATTTGGCAATGAAATGATTGATGCAGTTATCAATGCGTTCTTCAATACCTGAAAAGCTTTTATACACTATGCATCAAACTCAAAAATTTGTTAGCTTCTAATCACATGCAAAGGGATTTGGAGATTTTAGCAAAGTCCTTGATAAACCTTCGGTAGAAACCTACATGGCCAAGGCAACTCCTAATTTCCTTAACAAAAGTTGGTGGTTCCATCTTCTCAATGATCTCAATTTTCACTCTATCTACTTCTATTCCTTTTTTTTAAATCTTATGGCCTATAACAATGCCTTTCTTTACCATGCAGTGACATTTTTCCCAGGTTAAGACCAAGTTAGTCTCTTCGCATCTTTTCAAAACTTTACCTAAATTTTCTAAACATGTGGTGAATGAATTTCTAAAAACTAAAAATTCATCCATAAATACTTCCATAATACATTCAATCATATAAGAGAAAATAGCCTTCATACATCTTTGGAAAGTTGTTAGAGCATTGCATAGACCAAAGGGCATCCTCCTAAATGCAAATGTACCATAGGAGCAAGTAAACGTGGTTTTCTCTTGGTCATTAGGGGCTATACTAATTTGGTTGTAACCAGAATAACTAGCTAGGAAACACTAGTAAGCCTGACCTATGAGTCTAGTCAATATTTGGTTAATAAAAGGTAAAGGGAAGTTATCCTTATGTGTAATTGTGTTTAGTTTCTGTTAATCCATACATATCCTCCAACCTATAATTGTCCTTGTAGGGATAAGTTCATTAGCTCCATTTGTGATCATAATCACTCTTCCTTTCTTAGGCACACATTGAATAGGGTTGACCCAATTACTGTCTACAATAGGGTAGATAATTCCAACGTCTAACCATTTGATGACTTCATTTTTTTTTACAACTTTCTTTGTTGCAGGATTCAATCTTCTCTATTATTCTACCAACTTGAAATTTCCATCTTCTAAATTGATCTAATGCATGCAAAAAGATGGGCTAATACCTTGAATGTCTAATACCAATTGCTTTCTTGTATTGCTTCAACAATTGAATTAATCAATCTTCATCTTCTGGCAAGAAATTTGATGCAACAATAATGGGCATGTTTCCTTTTCACCAAGGTAGACATACTTCAGATCTGTTGGTAAAGGTTTCAACTCCAACTGCGGTTGTTTCTCAATAGATGGCTTCATAGTTGGAGATTTCCTGTCACTCAAACCCAAAGTCTCAAATGTTTTCTTATAATAAGAAATCTCACATACATCTGTATTTGTTGGATCATAATAACTAATCTCACATTTGGTATTTAAGGATTCAACATTCCCAAACTATTGAATATGTTGTTCTTACAATTTAGTTTCAATTGCATCTCATAATTTCTTCCACCAATTAGATTATTGAACATTCCTCAACATCTAGTGATATCTCATGGCATCAAACACAATGAACTTTACCTCTTGGTCAAGCACTCTCATTGTCAATTCTCCTTTTTGACCATCAATTAGCGTTCAACCTGTTGTTAAGAAAGGTCTTCCCAAAATTATAGACACTTTCTTATCAACTTCATAATCTAAGATGATGAAATCTGCTGGGATTATAAATTTGTCAACATGCACCAAAATATCTTCAATCTTATTGTTGTCTTCTGAGTAGTGATAAACTTATGCTTCAAATATGCGGATTAATGCTAGAAATGAAGATTATCATGCTCAAGTATAAGCAATCATACAAGTAATACTGGAGATTTCAGGATATCGAACCACTGGGACTTAATTAAACTAGATTGAGTTTTCACACATAATACAATGAATTCATACAAAGGACTAAACAACAGTGCAATGTTGATGTCATAAAAGAGGGAGAAAGGATCATTTAATTGATTTCAAGGTTGTATACATTAGAAATACGATTAACAAATGTTTTAACAAACAATAACAAAACAAGGGTAGCTAATGACATTTTTTCATGCAAAGCGATACTATGCTGCAGCCTTTTTTGGGAATAAAATAGATCTTTCTGTAAATAGGAATTCTCTGGACTCTTCCGAGCAATATACACTAATAATCAGGTCTTGTTTATGTCTAAACTCAGACTCAACACTCAGTAAGCATGCAGTCTTTTTAGTTTTATAGCTTCTTCACTATGTCTAACACCTCTACGAGAATTGAAAGCTTCATCCCTATTTTATCCTTTTACTCAATTTCAACTAGTATTTTACCTTTTAGCAATAAAACTAGCTATCATTAGCTACCAGTGGCCAACTGGGAAGCTCATGACAATCAATAAGGCAAAGTAAAAAGAATAGAAGAATTCATTTCATTTTCCAAAATAAGTAGTAGTAAAGCATTAACAGAACATGACTGTCATCAACTACCCCAATGGGTTTTAGTTATAACACATAATGACAGAATAAACTAAGATAAAACTAAAGTAAGTACTTGAATAAATTAGGGAATAAATGCAGGTTCACAAGATTCAGCTAAAAATAAAGTAACTAGTACAATATTCAAATAATAAGAAGCAGCAAAAATGAAGGCATTAAGGCGTAGAAGATAGCAGGCAGCTGGAGTCTCCTTGCGAAGTTTGGATTCTTCTATCGAGAGAATCATTTCCTTCCTTAGCTGGGTTTTTTCTTTTTCAATGGCTTGCCCTAGAATTATACGCTTCTTTGCCTTAAATATTAGAGTAAAATGTCTCATGGTACCCTCCTAGAATCCCACGTGTAGTAATGAAGCAATTCGCGCCTTGCTGGGTCATCACACGCGTCTCATCAACTTGGAGTCCGTACACTGGTAGATTGTGAGGAATATTCTACTCACCGAAATGTTGTAGCATTTTGAAGGGGAAGATGCTACCCGGTTGCGTCGCTTCCTGAATTGCTACTAATGCCTGCAAACTACCATAGATATAATCGCTAATTCAGCAATGTTTTCATCAATCAACTACTAAGCAATGCAAAAAGGCATGTTGTAGAAATATAATAAATCCAACGCTTTTACATGTTTTTCTCATGCTATCAAACTATAAGCGACAACTAAAGACTTAATCTTACAAGCATAATAGCCTTCTTTTGGAGAGTTATCACTTACCTTCGGGATAAGTAATTGGCCTGTTAACCAGCTGAAGTGTTACAGTGGTTGGTTTAACTTCTCCCACCCCTAGTTTCTTATATATGGATAATGACATGAGATTGATACTAACTCCAATATTACATAATGCTCTTCCTAGTTCTTTTCCTCCAATTGAGAGAGGAATGGTGAATGATCTAGCGTCCTTAACTTTAGAAGGTAGCCTATTTTTCAAAATTACACTACACTCTTCAGTTAAAGAAACTATTTCATATTCTCCCAACCTCTTCTTCTTGGTTAGAATGTCATTAAGGAATTTCACAAAATTTGGCATCAACTCAAGAGCTTCTACCAGTGGTATGTTTATATGAAGCTACTTTAGTACCTCTAAAAACTTCTTGAATTGGACATCTTGAGTTCTCTGCTTGAGTCTTTATGGATAAACCGGTGGTGGAGCTTGAAAGGAATAACAGGGGCAGATTTCTGATGTTCCACAGGTTTTGTTTTAGGAACTACTTCTAATTCCTCTGTTTCTTCTATTGTTTCTTTAATTCTTACCTCATTGCTGGCGCTATCTTGTTGGTCAATAAAATTTTTATTGACACCTTTTTGCTGTAGCAAAAAACTTTTTCCAATTAATGGCTTTCTACTTTTGAGTTCTACTACATGTACTTGCTCTTTACCTTTCCACTTAGGAATTTTAGTATCTATAAGAAGTTGTCCTTGAGGTAAAGTCTTCAACTCATTCGCCAATTCTCCAATCTAAATCTCTAAATTCCTCAATGAAGCTTGCTGACTTTAAATCATAGCATCGTTTTTTAGCCATGTATGGTTTCATCAAAATTTCCAATGAATTACTAAAATTTTTTAGGCAAAGATCTATTATGCTGTGGTACAAATTGTTGATTCTTTTACCTAAATCCAGGTAGATAAGTTTCTTTCCACCTAGGATTATAAGTATTTGAATGAGGATTATTTCTGTCTATATAACAAACTGATATTGGATTGCTTGGGAAATATTCATAAGTATGCTCTTCTCCATATAAAACACTTGATTTTGTTGTAACTTGATTCACAATAGCGTTCTGCTACATAGTATTCCCTAAGGGTAGAGTTTTGATCATGTTGATCAATGAGGCAATGTCTACCCTAATGGATGGTTGGGGCATCAACTTCTGTCTCTCCTTGTGGTCTTCTTCCACGATTGGTTCTTGAATCATACCATTGAAAACTGTTGGTTGATATCATTTCCAAGATTTCCTATGCTTCATTATAAGTTCTTGATAGTAAAGTGCCATTTGCTGAAGCATCTACCATGCTCTATGTAGCTATATTTTAAACTATTGTAGAATGTCTCAAGTCGAATACAATAAGGTAATCCATGGTGAGAACATTTTCTAAGGAGTTCTTTATACCATTCTCATGCATCACTAAATGGTTCATCCACATACTGCCCTGAAAGGAATAATCTCCGCTCTGAGTTTGGCATTCCTTGTAGGTGGGAAATACTTAATGAGAAATTTTTCTGCCATTTCATTCCACGTAGTGATGGATCCTGGATCAAATGTGGTTGACCAAGCTTTTGCTCCATCCCTTAAAGAATAAAGAAACAAAGAGAAACATAGTGTATCCTTCGAAACTCCTTGAATTACAAATGAGTCCCTTACTCCCAAGAAATTCTTTAAATGTAAGTGTGGATCTTCTGCAGGTAAGCCATGGAATGGAGCTACCATTTGCAACAACTCAAACATCACAGGCTTCATCTCAAAATTTGCTGCTTAAATATCTGATCTAATAATCCCTAAATTTAATTGCTTGAACATAGGAGGTTGCTTCATCAAATGTGCCTAGTTTCTTAATTTCTGTCTTAGTCTCCATAAGGTTCTTTCTATTTCAGGATCAAATTCAACTTCCAAATCAGAATTAGTGTCCATACACCAGTTGCTGTAGTTACGAAGAAATTAAATTAGTGTAACTAAAGCTCCAATTTACCAAAAGAATAATATTCAAATAAGTCAAAATTCTAATTAATCCCTAGCAATGGCGCCAAAAACTTGTTTGTGTGTGTGTATGAGCCTAGGCCAAGATTGATCCAGATGACTCAAGAGAATGCCTTCAGAGAACAGCCCACTGATGACCCTCATAAACATATACGATCCTTTCTTGAAATCTGTAGTACTGTTAAGGTAAGTGGTATGTACACTAATTCCTTTCACTTACCCTTATTCTCTTTCTTTGTATAGGATCGTGAAGGATTGGTTGGAGACACTACCTTCTGGGAGCGTAAACACGGGGGATGAGTTGGCTGAAGCATGTTTTGAATAAATATTTTCCACCAGCAAAAACTCAGAAGCTCTGATATGAAATCAGAGCTTTCAAAAAACATGAGACATAGCAGTTTTTTGAGGCATGGCAGCATCATAAAGACCTCTTATACAAGTGCGCTCAGCAAGGTTTTCCTAATTGGCTTCAAATCCAATTCTTTTATGATTGTTTAACCAGTGTTACTAAATCCATTTTCGATGTAGCTACAGGTGTCTCGTTATTTTCAAAGATTACAAATGTGGCCCATATAATACTTGAGAATATGGCTACCACGATCTTCCATGGGCCTGTAGAGACATCAGCTGCTCAAGTCCTTGGAATTCAGAATGTCGATGAGGCAAGTGCTCTTAAGGCATAAATGGCTACATTTACTAACGCCCTGAATAATCTAACTACGTAGGGAAAGATTCAGTCGATTACATCCATTGTAGCATGTCATTCATATCCTGTTTGCGAAAACCCTCAGTTGGAGAAAGGCAACTACGTGAACAAAAAATATGGATTTCAATGAGCCTAGTAGAACCAATTGCAGTCCAACAGAACCCGCTACACACTGTTGTGTTTGTGTAGGTGAATGGTATAGTAACACAATTCAATGTGCAAGTGTACACAATCTGCAGCAAGTGACAAGTATTTTTATATCGTGTCCACAAGGATTAGCGATAGATTTTAACTTATTTGTTTTAAATTTCTTAGTGAATACAATGTAAGAAAAAGAAAGGAATAAAAGTTTCTATACTAATACTGAATAAAATTAAATGACAGAATAAAATAATGCTTTTGCGGTTCTAATGATGAGAATGAATGGGTTCGAATTAAGGTAACATGTTAGTTTTCCTGAAGTACAATGCTAAAACAAAAGAATTGCTTAAGCGAATCACACAGCAATATTCTTTATGAATCCTTCCAGATCTCCCAGTTATCTTGAGTTAACTTTTATTAACCAATATGAGTTAAACCTATTGTTTTTGTGCATTAGGTGAATGATTATTTCTAACCTCCTCACTTAGCTAGCAACTAACCTCATCTAGAAGCTAATGTGTTTTAAACATAAATTACTCCTCACGTTTTCTTTTGAAACTTAGAGAAGGTATTTATGCATGTTGATTAAGTAGACATAAATATTAAACAATATCACACACTTATGAAACAATTCAATCCAACAAACTCTCACTTTGAAATTAAATCAATTCGACAGTATATCCCTTAACTCTCACCCAAGGGTGATTAATTCATGCTAAAATAAATAAACAACAGTAAATAATCATAAATAGTAAACATATTCATAATCAAGTAAAGCTCAAAAGAGTTGCATAATTTAGTTTCTCTACGAAAACTGTTGCAGAAATCAATCTTTATGCTTCAGCCACCAAGGTGTTTCTTCATTCTATAACATAACTTTAAGAGGAATTAAAACAACAACAATGAACGAAAAGTCTGTGGGCGAAAGGTTCGAATAAAAAAAAATCCTAAGTTGAACTTCTAGGACCGAATGAACTAACTTCTGAAATTCGATTCAATAATTCTAAACTCAGCAGTAACAATTGACATGAACTCTACAAAAGAATAAATTGAAAACTGAAAATAAAATCAACATGGAGTTCTCTGCGTAAAATTTCCACACTTTGGTTTGGCAGCTTCCTTTTCTATTTATAAGCTTCCTCTTGTGATCAAGGAACCTATTAGGTTAAATCATCCATGTGGCTTGCATCTAAGTGTAGATTAAAGGGCAGTGTCTCTACGCTACCGCCTAGGCTTATTTAAGCTATTTTTGCAAAATTAATCTGAAGTTCAACTTTGGGGGCCATTTTCTGTGCAATTTTCGAGGTGAAAACCTAAAATTCAGAGGACATTCTTGCTAGGGTTGATTGGAAATCTTTGCTAGTGTTTGAGGGTGAAAATCACAAGCACGGGAGTCAATTCGGAGACGGAGATGGGGAAAATCGGTCTGAGAGTTTTCTTTTCCCTTTTTATTATTCTTTAATCTATTGTATTGGGTTGTTCCAAGTTGATTTTGACTATGTATTTTAGCTAAACACATTAGTTTTAGGGTGTTGAATTGTTTTATGGACACTTAATTATATTTGAACTCTTGAATGCATTGTTTACAGGTTTCTTCTAAATTCCAGCCCTTAACGCTTGCATCTATTTAGCCAATGAATGTATTACTACTGTATTACTGTCTTGCTCGTGAGAGAGAGTCGTAAATTAAAAAAAAAATAGAGATTTAGACACATGTTGCTTTAGGTGCGAAAGTGATAGGGGCACGTGTGAGGTCCATAATATGTTATGTTTTGCCACTTTAAAATTCTTATTGTGAGATACGTACTAGGAAGTTATTTGCGAGGGTTGATGGACCTTGAGAGGGGGAAGCCCAAGTTTATAAACCTTAGATTTAGAAAATTAGTAATTTAATGCATCTCTTGAGTTTAGTTAAATAGTTAATTGCGTGTTTTACAATGCCAACAC
The DNA here is from genome assembly GCA_026257165.2 of Telfairia occidentalis. Classification (NCBI taxonomy): domain Eukaryota; kingdom Viridiplantae; phylum Streptophyta; class Magnoliopsida; order Cucurbitales; family Cucurbitaceae; genus Telfairia; species Telfairia occidentalis. The sequence goes on from JAOANK020210920.1 coordinate 14,217, forward strand.
CCTAGAACTACTTGTTCCTTGATTTTCTTCTTTTTACATTCCTATTAGCGTTCTCATTTTATTCACTTTCTAGATTAGATAAAATTTGACAACTATTATGTTCGTAATAAGTAGAGTAATAATCTAATTCCCAGAGGACAATACTCGGGTCTCTTAGATTATTTTATATTACAATTTGACTTGTGAACTTGTGGTAACACAGCGGGTTGCGATCAAGTTTTTGGCACCTTTGCTGAGGATCGGTGTTTTTTTTCTATTTACATTGAGAGAATGTTATTGGTCTTACTTTAGGGTGTATATTACTTTTGTTTTTATTTTGTTTGTGTTTGGTTCGTGTGTCGTGCCAGAGAAGCTAACCTTGTTTCATTTGATCCAGAAATAGATAAAACATTTCGAAGGAATTTGAGAGAGAACAGTGCAGGATAGACGAACATGGCTGAGCAACAGGAAGATGCACAATCGATCAGAGATTATTTCCAGTCCTCAATTTCTATAGCCCAGTCGAGGATAGCACATGCACCGATAGAAGTCGATAATTTCAAGCTTAGGTTAGAACTGATTCAGATGGCTCGGAGAGTGCCTCCAAAGAATAACCCACTGAAGACCCTCACAAACATATACGATCATTCCTGAAAATCTGCAGTACTGTTAAGGTAAGTGGTGTTTCAGCGGATTACATTCACTTACCCATATTCCCTTTCTCTGTATATGATCGTGAAGGATTGGTTGGAGACACTACCTTCTAGAAGCATAAACACGTCGGATGAGTTGACTTAAGCATTTTTTGAACAAATATTTCCCACCAACAAAAACTCAGAAGCTCAGATCTGAAATCGGAGCTTTCAGAAAACATGAGACAGAGTAGTTTTTTGAGGCATGGGAGCATTATAAAGACCTCTTATACATGTGCCCCCAACAAGGTTTTCCTAATTGGCTTCAGATCCAGTTCTTTTATGTTAGTTTAACCAATGTTACTAAATCCATTTTGGATGCAACTGCACGTGGCTCACTATTTTCAAAGACTATAGAGGTGGTTGTTGTCTTCACAGGAATGCGATGGATATGTTTCAACAATGCAGAATAATATTGAAAATGAAGACAAAGAATGCTCAAATATAAGCAATCATACACGTAATACTAGAGTATTCCAGGATATCGATCCCCAGGGACTGGTTTTGACAATGAATCTCACCTACACAAATCTTAATCAATTAATAAACTAGTATGAATGGTGTTGATGCAAGAAAAAGAGGGAGGAGGCAAATATTTCAAATGAGTTTAGCGCTAGGAAAATAACCCACTCGATTAAAAGTTGAAGAGTGGTAAACAATAAATAAAAAGGGGTAGTTAATGATATTCTACTCGGTTAAGTGACACAATGCTGCAACCTTTTCTAGGAATGAGACAACTCACTCTATCAACAGGTTTAATATGTATACTCACTTTGCCGAGAATAATATAATAAAAGGTGAGTCCTATTTATGTCTAAATTCATATATGAGGTTATTAACACATTACTCTCTTGTTTTACAGCTTGTTCATTATGTCTAATGAGTCTATGAGGTGAGATTTTCTCACATCTAGTGTATCTTTTCATCCAGAATCAACTATTTTTTTGCTTGTTAAAAAACACACTAGCTAGCTAGAACTATTGATGGCCAACTGGGAAGTCTACGACTACAATTGGTCAAGAAAAAGAACAAGAGTAAAGCATTTCTCATTTTTTTAGAATCAACCACAGCATAGTTTTAGCTAAACTCAGCAATCATCAACTACCCACAAGGAAATTAGCTACAACTCATACTAATAGAATCAAAATGCTTTCCTACCATTAATGACGATACAAAGAGAAGAGTAAATACAACTATACGAGAGTCTTAATAACACTGAAATGAAACAAACAGCAAGAATAAAAGGAACTAAATACAAAAATAAAAGGTGTTGAGGCGTAGATGACAGCAGAAGTTGCCGCTGGAATTCCTTCCTTCTTTCGAGAGGATTTTCCTGTCTCCTTCCCTTTAGTTTCAGCGGGGG